>ML677490.1:1570846-1714999 GCA_007922305.1 Dermatemys mawii
CTGCATGCATCCGACGAGGTGGGTATTAGCCCACGAAAGCTTATGCTCTAAAAAAAATTTTAGTTAGTCTTTAAGATGCCACAGGACTCTTTGTCATTTCTGCAATTCCAGACTAACACGGCTACCCCTCTGATTCTTTAAGTGTTAAAGTATTTTTAATGTAGGGCCTATATTTAACTTTAGTGTTCAGTAAGCAAGATAAGCTATTTTAAAAATGGGAGCTTTCCACTGAAGAGAGAACACATTAGCGATGACCCCCAGTTGCACCCTTCATCAAGGAAATTGTGTGGTCTAGTCAGGGGATAGAACAGCTTGGATTCAAGAGATCTGAATTCTCTTCCTCGCTCTAGCCACTGACTCAGTGATGCCTGGCAAATAATTTCACCTCTGCCGGTGAAATGTGTAAATTAAGCTGATTCCAACTGAATATTGTAGTCACTATGTCACATCACAAAGTGAAGGAAAAATCTATTTGATTTTCTGCCATCCACAGAATTCTCTCAAGCATTGCTCCCTGCAGTCATAACGAGAATTTCTCAGGTTACTACGCAAAAGGAAATTTGCATGGGCAAAAATAGGACAAAGAGGAGGTAACTGACTTCCCTGTTTACCTTTCTGGTGCCAGAAGATTTCCCTCAACACAATATACACACACATTTTGTATTATTGCTAATGGTGAAGTTTAGCACCCAGCTGCTCCAAGGAATTAACATATCCCTTGCTTTCCCCCAGTTGTGTGGCTCTAAGAAGTTGCCGAAGTGGCATATATGTACAAAGGAGATTTGTTAAAATTAGGGTTGTCAAGCGTTTAAAAAAATTAACTGCGATTAAATGCACTGTTAACCAATAGAATACCATTTATTTAAATATTTTTGGATGTTTTCTACATTTTCAAATATATTGACTTCAGTTACAACACAAAATACAAAGTGTACAGTCCTCACTTTATTTTTGATTACAAGTATTTGCACTGTAAAAAAACAGAAATAGTATTTTTCAGTTCACATAATACAAGTACTGTAGTGCAATCTCTATCATGAAAGTTGAATTTACAAATAAATTATGTACAAAGTAAAACTGCATTCAAAGATAAAATGTAGAATTTTAGAGCCTGCAAGTCCATTCAGTCCTACTTCTTGTTAAGCCAATTCCTCAGACAAACCAGTTTGTTTACATTTGCAGGAAATAATACAATATCACCTGACAGTGAGAATAGGCGTTCCCATGGCACTGTTGTAGTCAGAATTGCAAGATATTCTGCTAGGCAAAGACAGGCCTAGCAAAGAGAGGGAAGAGCATCTTCGCAAGCAGGCTGACTAACCTAGTGAGGAGGGCTTTAAACTAGATTCACCGGGAGAAGAATACCAAAGCCCTGAGGTAAGTGGGATACCATGAGGAAGCACGAGAGCGCAAGATGGAGGCCTTCTGTCTCATACTGAGCAAGCAGGATGATCAGCAAGTTATCTTTAGTACCTATACACAAATGTAAGAAGCCTGGGAAACAAGCAGGGAGAACTGGAAGTTCTGGCACAGAACAAGGAATTATGATGTGATCGAAATAACAGAGACTTGGTGGGATAACTCTCATAACTGGAGTACTATCATGGATGGATATAACTGTTCAGGAAGGACAGGCAGGGCAGAAAAAGTCAGAGAGTTGAACTGTATGTAAGAGAGCAGTATGACTGCTCAGAGCTCCAGTATGAAACTGCAGAAAAACCTGAGAGTCTCTGGATTAAGTTTAGAAGTGTGAGCAACAAGGGTGATGTCGTGGTGGGAGTCTGCTATAGACCACAAGACCAGGGGGATGAGGTGGCCAAGGCTTTCTTCAGGCAACTAACAGAAGTTACTAGATCACAAGCCGTGGTTCTCATGGGAGACTTCAATCACCCCAATATCTGTTGGGAGAGCAATACAGCGGTGCACAGACAATCCAGCAAGTTTTTGGAAAGTGTAGGGGACAATTTCCTGGTGCAAGGGCTAGAGGAACCAACTAGAGGCAGAGCTCTTCTCAAACTGCTGCTCAAACAGGGAAGTATTAGTAGGGGAAGCAAAAGTGGATGGGAACCTAGGAGGCAGTGACCATGAGATGGTCGAGTTCAAGATCCTGACAAGGAACAAAGGAAAGCAGCAGAATATGGACTCTGGACTTCAGAAAAACAGACTTTGACTCCCTCAGGGAACTGTTGCGCAGGATCCCCTTGGAAAATAACATGAGGGGGAGAGGAGTCCAGGAGAGCTGGCTGTATTTTAAAGAATCCTTACTGAGGTTACAGGAATATACCATCCCGATGTGTAGAAAGAATAATAAATATGGCAGACAACCAGTGAAAACCAGTGGCTTAACAGTGAAAATCCTTACTAATCTTAAACACAAAAAAGAAGCTTACAAGAAGTGGAAGATTGGACAAATGACCAGGGAGGAATATGAAAATATTGCTCAGACATGCAGGAGTGAAATCAGGAAGGCCAAAATCACACTTGGAGTTGCAGCTAGCAAGAAATGTTAAGGGTAACAAGAATGGTTTCTTCAGATACGTTAACAACAAAGTGGTGGTCAGGGAAAGTGTGGGGCCCTTACTGACTAGGGGAGACAACCTAATGACAGAGGATGTGGAAAAAGGTAACGTACTCAATGCTTTTTTCACCTCTGTCTTCATGAACAAGGTCAGCACCCAGACTACTGCACTGGGCAGCATGGTATGGGGAGGAGGTGACCACTCCTCTGTGGAGAGAAAAGTGGTTCAGAACTATTTCAAAAAGCTGGACAAGCACAAGTCCATGGGGCCAGATGCACTGCATCCAAGGGTGCTAAAGGAGTTGATTGCAGAGCCATTGGCCATTATCTTTGAAAACTCATAGCGATTGGGCAAGGTCGGATGACTGGGAAAAGGCTAATGTAGTGCCCATCTTTTAAAAAGGGAAGGGAGAATCTGGGGAACTACAGACCAGTCAATTTCACCTCAGTCCCTGGAAAAATCATGGAGCAGGTCCTGAAGGAATCCATTCTGAAGCACTTCAAGGAGAGGAAAATGATCAGGAACAGTCAGCATGGATTCACCAAAGGCAAGTCATGCCTAACTAACCTAATTGCCTTCTATTATGAGATAACTGTCTCTGGGGCTGAGCAGAAAGCAGTGGACATGTTTTTCCTTGATTTTAGCCAAGCTTTTGATAGTCTCCCACAGCATTTTTGCCAGCAAGTTAAATAAGATTGATGAATGGACTATAGAGAAGATAGAAAGCTGGCTAAATCATCGGGCTCAATGGGTGGTGATCAATGGCTCCACATGTAGTTGGCAGCGGGTATCAAGCGGAGTGCTCCAAAGGTTGGTACTGGGGCCTATTTTATTCAATATCTTCATTAATCTGGAGGATGGCGTGGATTGCACCTTCAGGAAGTTTGCAGATGACACTAAACTGGGAGGACTAGTAGATATGCTGGAGGATAGGGAAAAGATACAGAGGGAGACAGACAAATTAGAGGATTGGGCCAAAAGAAATCTGATGAGGTTCAGCAGGGACAAGTGCAGAGTCCCATGCACTGCTACAGATTAGGAACCGAGTGGCTAGGCAGCAGTTTTGCAGAAAAGGACCTAGGGATTATGGTGGACAAGAAGCTAGATATGAGTCAACAGTGTGCCCTTGTTGCCAAAAAGGCTAATGGCATTTTGCGCTGTGTAAGTAGGAGCATAATTCGAAGGACGTGTTCATTCCCTTCTATTCGGCATTGGTGAGGCCTCATCTGGAGTACTGTGTCCAGTTTTGGACCCCACATTACAAGAAGGATGTGGAAAAACTGGAAAGAGTCCAGTGGAGGGCAACAAAAATGATTAGGGGACTGGAGCACATGATTTATGAGGAGAGGCTGAGGGAACTGGGATTATTTAGTCTGCGGAAAAGAAGAATGAGGGAGGATTTGATAGCTGCTTTCAACTATCTGAAAGAGGGTGCCAAAGAATATGGATCTAGACTGTTCTCGGTGGTACCAGATGATAGAAGGAGGAGAAATGGTCTCACATTGCAGTGGGGGAGGTTTAGGTTGCATATTAGGAAACATTTTCACTAGGAGGTTGGTGAAGCACTGGAATGGGAAGTAGTGGAATCTCCTTCCTTAGCTGTTTTTAAGGTCAGGCTTGACAAGGACCTGGCTGGGATGATTTAGTTGGGGATTAGGTCCTGCTTTGAGCAGAGGGTTGGACTAGATGACCTCCTAAGATCCCTTCCAACTCTGCTAGTCTATGATTCTATGATATTTACATGCCAGATGCAGCAAAGATTCATATGTCCCTTCATGCTTTAACTACCATTCCAGTGGACATGAGTCCATGCTGATGATGGGTTCTGCTCGATAAGAATCTAAACCAGTGCGCACTGACACATGTTCATTTTCATTATCTGAATCAGATGCCACCATAAGGTTGATTTTCTTTTCTGGTGGTTCAGGTTCTGTAGCTTTTGCATTGTAGTGTTGTTCTATTAAGACCTTTAAAAGCATACTCTACACTTCATCCCTCTCTGATTTTGGAAGGCACTTCAGATTCTTAAAACTTGGGTCAAGTGCCGTAGCTACCTTTAGAAATCTCACATTGGTACCTTCTTTGCATTCTGTCAAATCTGCAGTGAAAGTGTTCCTAAAATGAAGAACATGTGCAGGGTCATCATCCAAGATTGCTATAACGTGAAATATATTGCAGAATGCGGGTAAAAATGAGCAGGGGATATACAATTCTCCTCCAAGGAGTTCAGTCACAAATTTAATTAATGCATTTTTTTTAACAAGTATCATCAGCATGAAAGCATGTCCTCTGGAATGATGGCCAAAGTATAAAGGGTCAAATGAATGTTTAGCATATCTGGCACATAAATACCTTGCGATGCTGGCTACAAAAGTGCCATGCAAATTCCTGTTCTCACTTTCTGGTGAATGAGATTTCATTGTAAATATGAAGATGGCTGCATTATCTCTTGTAAATGTAAACAAACTTGTCTTAGTGACTGGCTGAACAAGGACTGAGTGAAGTTGTAGGTGCTGAAGTTTTACATTGTTTTGGTTTTGAGTGCAGTTACGTAACAAAAAAAAATCTACATTTGTAAGTTGCACTTTCATGACAAAAAAATTGCACTACAGTACTCGTATGAGGTGAATTGAAAAATACTATCTCTCTGTTTTTACAATGCAAATATTTGTAATCAAAAATATACACTTTGATTTCAACACCAAATACAATGTATATGAATATTTAGAAAAACATCCAAAATATTTAATATATTTCAGTTGATATTCTGCTGTTTAACAATGTAATTAAAACTGTGATTAATTTTTTGAGTTAATCACGTGAGTTAACTGCAATTAATCAACAGCCCTAGTTAAAATATTTTAAGTCAGCTCTACTTTTCAAATCTCTCTTCAGTGGTGAATAAATAGATTATCTACTTTGTTGACTTGCAGTCATACCTTGGTCAAGAGCCTCAGATCTTGCCATCTAAGCAAGGTCAGGCCTGGTCAAAATATTTTTTGAATTCCGAGATTTACAAAAAGGCAATAGAAGTAATACAAGTGATTTAGCAAGTGCAACTCTTCCATCTAACTATCAAATGTAGTAGTTCACCAGAAAGGTTCTTGGGAACCATGCTGCTGGCGGAGCCTGTTTCCTCAAAGACAAGATCTCTAGTCGGTCAGGATCATTAGAGATCTCAGTGCATTTTTTGAGGGAAGAATGAGTGTTGACATCAGCGTCTTGAACAAATTTCATTTTCTTTTTTAAAGCTTCATTCCACCTACCTGAATTCTTTTGTTACCTCGTGGCTTGATTTTGCTTTTGGACACAGCCCGGAGTAAGAAGTGGTGCATAAACTGCCCCACCCCAGTAGTAATCTTGGAATATACTACCTCAGACAACTTCCTCCCAGCTTCCCCCTTGCTAAGAGCATGGGGGGAGGTTGGGTACAGATATTTTGTTAGCCTATGCCAACAGCAAAATTATGGTTTGCTTTTTCCTTTCCAACCTGCAGGTGTATGAGGGGATTCTTATTCCCCTGCACAGGCACATATGCCAAGTCAAAATCTAGTTGTTACCTTTATCCAAATTACCATATCCTTTGCTACTTATATGGACCTCAGCTAGTTGAGGCACTTAATAGCCCCCATTTTCATCCCACAATGCATTCAGGGAAATCAGTAAATATAAAACTGGAATGTCAAGATGGTGAACTGAGGCAGAGAAACTGAATGACTTGTGTGAGGTCACACAGGAAGTCTGTGGTAGAGCAGGAAAGCTTGGCTCAATTCCCTAAGTGTCAGGTTAGTCCCCTAACTACTGAAACATCCTCCTCTCCAGAGGACTGTGTTTTTGTGATGTCTGAAGCAATTATTACTTCAAAGGCCTTTGTGACCCTGGGCAAATCACAATCTCTCTGGGTCTGTTTTCCTTACCCGCCCTTTGTTACGTGTTTTGCAATTCTGTAGTGCCTTTCATTTAAAGCTCTCAAAGTATTAGAACACTTTAATTCTGTAAAGCACCACGATGCATGTCAAAGGCACTATATTTAATCAGTAAATACATAGCTTTTTTCCTCTGAAGCATAGAGATTTGATGACCAACTTACAAATTCCAGCTGCAACTACTTAAACTAAAATGGCTTAAAGGAGAACCTACGATTACTCTTATGTCAATCAATCTAAATAATTTTTTTTCCAATTTACAAATTGGAGTTTTCCAATCTCTATCTGGGATCTAGAAGTCAAGGTTTTTTTTTTTTGTTTGTACTTGAAAGTCATTTTGACCCAACTGAGAAGTTTAATAAGTATTGTTAAAGTGCATTTGAGGTGAACCCCATTTTTACACAATTACTTGAAAGATTTGAAATGCACTTTAAGCATCACAGACATCAGCATTGTTGGCAAAATCTGTTAAGGTGCATTTTTTTATGCTCATTTCAAGATCTTACCTCTTAGATGGCTGTATCAGCTTGCTCTTTGGAGTGGAAGTTCCTCCAACAGATGTTCGTACTTTAACAGGTGAACTTTTGGCTCCAGTGGCCATACTATTGCTTCTCATAGTGGAAGAACTGCTACTAGAAGATCCTAGACTGAGGGTTGAAGACTGTGGCTTTCGGACTGCACCTGCAGGACTGGTGTAACTGGAAGCTTTTAGTGATTGCCTTGGTGTCAACAGAGAGTTTGTGCATGACCCTGCTTTCATCGGCTGTCGGACAGTTAAGGGAGACTGCCCAGCACTAGAGGTATACCTGAGCTTATTGGGAGTCAGACCTAGATGTAAAGGGGAGGGAGGGAGAGGGGAGAGAGAGAAAAAAAGAAATAAGTTAGCAATATTATCACAGAATCATAGAAGATTAGAGCTGGAAGAGACCTCAGGTCATCTAGTCCAACCCCCTATTCAAAGCAGGACCAATCCCAACTAAATCATCCCAGCCAGCGCTTTCTCAAGATGGGCCTTAAAAACCTTGAAGTACGGAGATTCCGCCGCCTCCCTAAGTAGGTGCTTCACCATCCTCCTAGTGAAATAGCATATTCCTAATATGCAACGTAGACCTTCCCCACTGCAACTTACAACCATTACTCCTTGTTTTACAATACTCCGGATGTGGCCTCACCAGTGCCAAAAAGAGAGAAATAATCACTCCCCTCAATCTGCTGGCAATGCTCCTACTAATGCAGACTAATAAGCCATTAGCCTTCTTGGCAACAAGGGCACACTGTTGACTCATATCCAGTTTCTCGTCCACTGTAATCCCCAGGTCCTTTTCTGCAGAATTGCTGCTTAGCCAGTCGGTCCCCAGCCTGTAGCAATGCATGGAATTTTTTCATCCTAACTGCAGGACTCTGATGAGGTTCAACAAGGACAAGTGCAGATTTCTTTTGGCCTAATCCTCCAATTTGTCTAGGTCACTCTGGACCCTATCTCTTCCCTCCAGCGTATCATCTACCTCTCCCCGCAGATTAGTGTCATCCTCAAATTTCCTGAGGGTGCAATCCATCCCATCATTAACAAAGATGTTGAACAAAAACTGTCCCAGGACAGGGCCAGCCCACAACATTTTGGCACCTGAGGTGGGGAGTCAAATCTTGCCCTCATAGCTCCTGGGCCAAAACTTTGAAAGGTCTCAATTCTGCCTTCCTGTTCTACTCCTCTCATGGTATAGCTCTGCTACCTACCCCAATAAAGAGAACTAACAACTTAAAAATTTTGAACAAGGCATTTTAAGTAACACTTAACTTTCAAACGCCTGAACAGCAAATGTAACTTTTCTTGTCTGCATCGTAAACACTGGCATTTTTATCTGTTTGAATAATCAAAATGGAGACTTCCATGCTTTCTTGGTTGCAAAGATTTGAACTGCTTCCTGACGGTCCACAGTCTGGGCCAGTTCATGCTCTGCTGAGATGGCTGCAAGGCCGACCAGCCTCTCCGGTGTCATTGTGGAGCATAGATGCGTTTTTATTAACTTCAGCTTGGAGAAGCTGGGTTTCTCCACTGGCAACTGTTGCAGGAAGTGTTAGAAGTATGTGAAAAGGAACAAAAGCATTTGGAAAGAGGGTAATCATCTTATTTGTGCCCATATATTCCTGAATAGCCTTTGGAGTTGATCCTGCTAAACTGAAAGCCCTTTCAAGATGCATTTTATCACCTAAATAACTTGCATCAATATCGCTCATGTCATCATGTGTCAACACTATCTCTAGTGCTCTGCATTGCTGGTGTAGGTCTTCTTCAGGTATGAGGAGTTTTGGAATATCATACAACAACCCAAACATACTGCTCTGTTCCTGGAGTTGCATGAAACGTTCAACTGACTGAATTACACCATCTAGCACCTGGCTAAAGAATTCAACTTTGAATTGTTTCCTGGGGTGTCTCATGCCTCGTAATCAAAATATCATCTTCGGTGACTTTTATATTCTTGAATGGGTGGAGAAATAGCTTCAAGGTGAAGTTCCTCTGCCAAATTCTGTGCACTCTTGAAATCCCTCATCTGACCGGTAAGACTGTAGGTATGACTTTGCTTTATCCAGTTGTTCCTTTGCTCCAGATATATCAAGATCAACACATTGGAGTCTCTTGCTTACAAGATTTATTTCAAATTGTATGTCATGCCACAACATTGAGCCATACAGAAATTTGAAGTTATGTACGTTTCTGGTGATTTCATTTCCCTCTGCCACTATTCTCCCACAAATAGTTCCTGTTGTAGCATTATCTTCCGTAATGGCAACTATGGCAACATCTATCTTTCCAATTTAGTGTTTGATAGGCTTTTTCGCCTCCATTCAACTTTCCCATCATGTGGCACTTAGTGGTTTTACTGTAAGAGAGGATGTTCCCAGATGTTGCTTCAAAATTTGCAAAAAAGTTGATGCAAAGAAAAATATAAAGATGCTTTGAATTACATTGAAAAACTCAGCAGTCTTACTAGAAGCTGATGCTGCATCGCTGACCACCAAGTTCAATGAATGAGAACTGCATGGGACAAAAAAAACTTGAGGGTTTAACTCTCAGATCTATGTCTGCACTCCTCTGTTCTTTCCTCTCATGTTGGCACCACTGTCATAACCCTGAGCTCTCACGTCAGCTATCGCAATTCTCGTATCTTCCAGCTTTTTAAGCAGCACATTTGTCACACCAACTCCTGTAGTATCATCAATGTCAATAAATTCTAGAAAATACTCTCTGACGGTCACCATTGCAAGGACATTTTCACTAGGTTGGTGTGACGAAATGTACCATTAAAGTCATTTGTTCCGTATGGCTGATGTCCGGTGTACAATCCAGAATAAGAGTCTTGCTGACTTCAGATCTGCCACAATCTTCTGTTTGACTTTTATTGCCAGTGATTTCATTTTGAATTGTTTTTCCAAGGTAGTGGTGTGTCTACATTTCTTGCTTGGTGGTCTTCTTAGATGCTCCTGAAGTACAGCATCAAACTCAGCCATCAGCTCCCCAATTTTAAGGAATTTTCCATTGTTTGGCACATACAGCTGATCTGAAGTGCCACGCTAGGTTTTGGGAAGCAAATGTTCTCACAATGGTAATGAGCCTTTTCAGAACATTTTGCCAGTAAAGAGACTTTGATGCAATCTTCTTTTGATGCCGATCATCTGTGTTGGCCTTTAACCTTAGTCTCATCTCAAGTTCTTTACACCTATGGAATACTCTCTGGTGATTTGCTGCCTTCTCGTGGCATGCCAGATTTCTAGCCAGATTTTTCCAGTCATTTTTTCCTGTAGAACCAAGTGTGGCTGGAACATTAGACTGGAAGAATTTCCAACAAACACTGAATGCAGCATTCTGGGTTTCTGAGTACATAAGCCATGACCTCTCCACTTTGTCACCATTGGGAATTTCACGCCAGTAATGTGTTGGATGGAAACTTCTGTTATCAGTGTCTTTGGGGAACATGAAGTTTTTCACTTCCTGTGGCCGTACCGTACAAGGAAGTCCCTCAGGCTACTGCTCAAGTGGGTCCGCAGTCCTGGACCATACAGACTTAAGGAACTAAACTCAGCAGCAGCTGTTTCTTGCGTCTCTACCACACTTCTCTGATCTACGCTTTTCTTCAGGAATGTGTATGGTTACATTCATTTGAGATGGAGATATGGACGCTACAGTAGCTGCCAGGTCACCTGCACTCTAACTGGAAGATCAGGCATCTCCTCACCACTCTCATCCTCACTGGAGCCGGAATTCGCACTGTTACCATTTGTGTCTCTGTATCTCAGGAGAGCTCCTTCCTCCTTAGATAGAAACACTTCTTTTGTTTTCTTTCTTTTTCTGAATGCTGCCCCAGAAGGGCATTTTCTTCTTTCACTTATAATCCATTCATCCAATCCATATTTCTTTAACTTGTATGCAAGAATACTGTGGGAGACCATATCAAAAGCTTTGCTAAAGTCAAGGTAGATCACATCCACTGCTTTCCCCATATCCACAGAGTCAGTTATCTCATCATAGAAGGCAGTCAGATTGGTCAGGCATGACTTGCCCTTGGTGAATCCATGTTGACTGTTCCTGATCACCTTCCTCTCCCCGAGGGCTTCAAAATATATTCCTCGAAGACCTGCTTCATGATTTTTACAGGGACTGAGGTGAGGTTGATCGGTATGTAGTGCTCCAGGTTCTCCTTCTTCCCTTTTTTAAAGATGGGCACTATATTTGCCTTTTTCCAATCGTCCGGGATCTCCCCTGGTCACCACGAGTTTTCAAAGATAATGGGCAATGGCTCTGCAATCTCATCAGCCAATTTCCTCAGCACCCTCATACACATTAGTTCCAGCCCATTGACTTGTGCATGTCCAGCTTTTCTAAATAGTCCTTAACCTGTTCTTTTGCCACTGAGGGCTGCTCATCTCCTCCCCATACTGTGCTACTCAGTGCAGCAATCTAGGAGCTGACCTTGCTTGTGAAAACCGAGGCAAACACACACATTGAGTACTTCAGTTTTTTCCACATCATCTGTCACTAGGTTGTCTCCCCCATTCAGTAAGGGGCCCACACTTTCCCTGACCTTCTCTTGTTGCTAACATAGTTGTGGAAACCCTTCTTGTTACCTTTCATGTCCGTTGCTAGCTGCAACTCCCATTGTGCTTTGGCTTTCCTGATTATACTCCTGCATGTTCAAGCAATATTTTTATACTCCTCTCTTGTTATCTGTCCAAGTTTCCACTTCTTGTAAGCTTCCTTTTTGCGTTTAAGTTCAAGGATTTCTCTATTAAGCCAAGCCAGTCGCCTCCCATATTTGCTATTCTTTCTGCACATTGGAATGGTTTGTTCCTGCACTCACAACGGGGCTTCTTTAAAATACAGCCAGTTCTCCTGGACTCCTTTCCCCCTCATATTAGCCTCCCAGGGTATCCTGCCCATCAGTTCCCTGAAGGAGTCAAAGTCTGTCCCAAGAATATTTTAGGATCCTGGGCCTTCTAAGAGCTGCAGTCGGGCAAATTAAGTTTAACTAAGAACAAAAATAATCATTTTGCCACTTCATTTGTAAAATGATAAAGTGAACTCACTTGTTGATGGTTGCTGAATTCTGGAAAGTCGGCTGCTGGGCACCTGTAAATCTGATTCCAGACTCCGACTGCTTTTTACAGATTCCAGAGAGCGAAGGCTTGTCCTAGCCAGGTTAGGCATACTATGGCGCATTTCCTCTGAAATATGAATTTCCAATAGAATGTATACTATACAGTAATCAAATTGCCTTCATTGTTCAGTCTATTCCTAGGAAATTGCACATACCATTTTAATTCCAAATAATAATAAATCAAGCAAACAAGTAACATAACCAACTGAAGGAGTAGCTTCCATGAAACAGCTATTCTTTCCTTAAATCATTTCCAAGCTATTTTTAATGCATAGTATCATAAAGTTTACAGTCAGCCTACCTTCGATATTTGTGTATTTTAGTTGGTCTTGCATTGGACTTTGCACTGCTCTCCTTGGGGGTCGAATTCGAGAGTTTGTTGTCCTGCCATAATCTGCACTTGAAGAAGGGGACTGGCAACGGGGGGAGCTGAGAGGAGATGGCGAGTACCTGTGAGCACTACGATAGGATAGCAAGCAATCATAATCATCCTCATCCTCCAGACTGTACGTATCAAACTCCTGGTCACTATAAGTGCCTCTCCTCAGAGAGTGAAGAGAAGCACTGGAACTGCGACGGGACGCTGAAGCAGAACTTGAAGCACAGTCCTGGCGGAGACCTGGAAATGTGAAATGTATGTCAGATTCACAATAATTTATTACAAACTATATCACAGTAGGGATTAATAAGTGCTACTCTGACCACTAATCAATTTGGCTTTGAGATTGGGTTCACACAATGGGAAAAAATGAGTTATCTACCTTTTGTAACTGTTGTTCTTCGAGATGTGTTGCTCATGTCCATTCCATTCTAGTTGTGTGCATGCCGAGACTTTTGACTTAGCGATATCCAGAGGGCTGACTGGGGTGCCCCTTTAAGGGCCGTGCCCTTGTGTTGATATATTAAGCACCGCCAACCCTATGCACTCTCCATTCCTTCTTACCGGCAACTCCAACAGAGGGGTAGGAGGGCAGGTAATAGAATGGACATAAACAACACATCTTGAAGAAAAATATTTACAAAAGGTAGGTAATTATTTTTTCTTCTTTGAGTGCTTGCTCATGTTGATTCCATTCTAGGTGACTCACAAGCAATATCTATGGAGGTGGGCTTGTAGTGCTGCTCTACCAAAGCCAGCATCGTCCCGAGCCTGCTGGGTAAGTGCATAGTGGGATGTAAATGTATGGATGGACGAACAGGTGGCCACCCTGCAGATGTTCTGGAGCGAGACCTGGACCATGAAAAGCTGCCAAAGAGGCCTGCATTCTGGTCAAGTGAGCGGTGACCATCACCGGGGGCTGCACCTTCACTTGATTACAGCAGAAGTGAATGCAGGCAGTGATCCAAGAAGAAATTCTTTGAGCAGATACAGGATGACCTTTCATCCTGTCAACCACTGTGACAAACAATTGTATCTACTTATGGAACGTCTTGGACTTGTCAATATAGAAAGCTAGAGCCCTCCTAAAGCCCAAGGCATGCAATCTATGCTCCTCTCCTGATTTATACGGCTTTGGAAAGAAGACCAGTAAGTAAGTGTCCTGGTTTGAATGAAACTGAGAGAACACCCTGGGCAGAAATGCCGGTTGCAGTCTCAGCTGGACCGTGTCCTTGTAGAAGACTGCATAAGGTCGTTCTGAGGTGAGTGCAGAATCTCAGACTTGACAGGCTGAAGTCATCGCAACCAGGAATGCAACTTTCCAGGATAGAAGGAGAGAACAGGAAGCCAAAGGCTCGAAAGGAGGACCAGTGAGCCACGACAGTATGAGGTTCAAGTCTCACAGAGGAACGGGGACCTTGATGTGTGGGTAGAGGTGCTCAAAGCCCTTGAGGAATCTGGTCGTCATATCCTGGGTGAAAACGGACCTAAGCTTGAGTGGCGGATTGAAGGCCGAGATTACTGCCAACTGGCCCTTGATCAATGACAGGGACAAGCCCTGGAGCTTGAGATGCAGAAGGTAGTTTAAAATCACCTGCAATAAGGCTCACTCAGGCTGGACACCTTTATCCAAGGTCCAACAGGTGAACAACTTCCACTAGGCCAGTTAGGTCACTCCAATAGAGGGCTTTCTACTTCCTAACAGAATTTGCTGGACATCGGCTGAGTACTGCTGCTCCTGCTCTTTCAGCCATGCAGCAGTTAAACCATCAGGAGCAGCGCTGCCAGGTTCAGAGGCAGAAGACTGCCGTGGTTTTGGAACAGCAAGTCCGGCCTCAGTGGCAGCTGGAACAGATTCACCACTGAAATGTCCAGCAGCATGCTGTACCAAGGCTGGCACAGCCAAGCCAGTACTAGGAGGATCACTCTCACCCACAGACCATGCTGTGCCAGTTGGGGACATAACCTCTCCCTGAAGGGGCCTGAGGCAGAGCCATGTATGTTGAACTATGTAAGTGTATGCTGTTGTGTGACCCAACAGTCTCAGGCACGTATGGGCAGTGGTGAACGGGTGGGCTCGCATACATGAGATGAGGCTTGGAACTGAGTCTTGGGAAGGAAGGCTCTGGCCTCAGTGAAATCGAGAACCGCTCCCTTGAATTCTGTGTGTCACACTGGAGTTAAGGTGGACTTTTTCTCGTTTATTATCAGGCCCATGTCACGACAGGTGGAACAGGCCAGATCTTTATCAACCGAACATAAGAAAGGCCATACTGAGTCAGACCAAAGGTCCATCTAGCCCAGTATCCTGTCTACTGACAGTGGCCAATACCAGGTGCCCCGGAGTGAGTGAACCTAATAGGCAGTGATCAAGTGATCTTTCTCCTGCCATCCATCACCCCCCTCTGACAAACAGAGGCTAGGGACATCATTCCTTACCCAGCCTGGCTAACAGCCATTAATGGACTTAACCTCCATGAATTTATCCAGTTCTCTTTTAAACCCTGTTATATTCCTAGCCTTCACAGCCTCCTCAGGGAAGGAGTTCCACAGGCTGACTGTGCGCTGTGTGAAGAAGAACTTCCTTTTATTTGTTTTAAACCTGCTGCCCACTAATTTCAGTGGGTGGCCCCTAGTTCTTCTATTATGGGAACAAGTAAATAACTTTTCCTTATTCACTTTCTCCACACCACTCATAATTTTATATACTTCTATCATATCCCCCCTTAGACTCCTCTTTTCCAAGCTAAAAAGTCCTGTCCTCTTTAATCTCTCCTCATAGGGGACCCGTTCCAAACCCCTAATCCTTTTAGTTGCCCTTCTCTGAACCTTTTCTAATGCCAGTATATCCTTTTTGAGATGAGGAGACCACATTTGTACACAGTATTCAAGATGTGGGTGCACCATGGATTTGTATAAAGGCAATATGATATTTTCTGTCTTATTCTCTATCCCTTTTTGAATGATTCCTAACATCCTGTTTCCTTTTTTGACTGCCGCTGCACACTGCATGGACGTCTTCAGAGAACTATCCACGATGACTCCAAAATCTTTTTCCTGATTAGTTGTAGCTAAATTAGCCCCCATCATATTGTATGTATAATTGGGGTTATTTTTTCCACTGTGCATTACTTTACATTTATCCACATTAAATTTCATTTGCCATTTTGTTGCCCAATCATTTAATTTCGTGAGATCTTTTTGAAGTTCTTCACAGTCTGCTTGGGTCTTAACTATTTTGAGCAGTTTAGTATCATCTGCAAACTTTGCCACCTCACTGTTTACCCCTTCCTCCAAATCACTGATGAATAAGTTGAATAGGATTGGTCCTAGGACTGACCTTTGGGGAACACCACTAGTTACCCCTCTCCATTCTGAAAACTTACCATTTATTCCTATCCTTTGTTCCCGGTCTTTTAACCAGTTTTCAATCCATGAAAGGATCTTCCCTCTTATCCCATGGCAACTTAATTTACGTAAGAGCCTTTGGTGAGGGACCTTGCCAAAGGCTTTCTGGAAATCTAAGTACACTATGTCCACTGGACCCCCCTTGTCCACGTTTGTTGACCCCTTCAAAGAACTCTAATAGATTAGTAAGACATTATTTCCTTTACAGAAACCATGTTGACTTTTTTGCCCAACAATTTATGTTCTTCTATGTGCCTGACAATTTTATTTTTTACTATTGTTTCAACTAATTTGTCCGGTACGGACGTTAGACTTACCGGTCTGTAATTGCTGGGATCACCTCTAGAGCCCTTTTTAAATATTGGCGTTACATTAGCTCTTCCAGTCATTGGGTACAGAAGCCAATTTATAGGACAAGTTACAAACACTAGTTAATAGTTCCGCAGTTTCACATTTGAGTTCTTTCAGCACTCTTGGGTGAATGCGGTCTGGTCCCGGTGACTTGTTACAGTTAAGTTTATCAATTAGTTCCAAAACCTCCTCTAGCGACACTTCAGTCTGTGACAATTCCTCAGATTTGTCACCTACAAAAGACGGCTCAGGTTTGGGAATCTCCCTAACGTCCTCAGCCATGAAGACTGAAGCAAAGAATTCATTTAGTTGCTCTGCAATGACTTTATCGTCTTTAAGTGCTCCTTTCATCCAGGGGCGCCACTCGTTGTTTAGCAGGCTTCGTGCTTCTGACATATTGAAAAAACATTTTATTACCACCTTTTGAGTTTCTGGCTAGCTGTTCTTCAAACTCCATTTTGGCTTTTCTTATTACATTTTTACACTTAATTTGGCAGTGTTTATGCTCCTCTCTAGTTACCTCAGTAGGATTTGACTTCCACTTTTTAAAAGATGCCTTTTTATTTCTCACTGCTTCTTTTACATGATTTTTAAGCCATGGCGGCTCTTTTTTAGTTCTTTGACTTTGTTTTTTAATTTGGGGTATACATTTAAGTTGGGCCTCTATTATGGTGTCTTTGAAAAGTGTCCATGCAGCTTGCAGAAATTTCACTTTAGACACTTTACCTATTAATTTCCATTTAACTAACCCCCCTCATTTTTGCATAATTCCCTCTTCTGAAATTAAATGCCAGAGTGTTGGGCTGCTGAGGTGTTGTTCCCACCACAGGAACGTTAAATGTTATTATATTATGACCACTATTTCCAAGCGGTCCTGTTATAGTTACCTCTTGGACCAGCTCTTGCACTCCACTCAAGACTAAATCAAGAGTTGCCTCTCCCCTTGTGGGTTCCTGTACCAGCTGCTCCAAGAAGCAGTCATTTAAAGTATCGAGGAATTTTGTCTCTGCATTTCATCCTGAGGTGACACGTATCCAGTCAATATGGGGATAATTGAAATCCCCCATTATTATTGAGTTATTTATTTTAACAGTCTCTCTAATCTCCCTTAGCATTTCATCGTCACTATCACTGTCCTGATCAGGTGGTCAGTAATAGATCCCTATTGTTATATTCTTATTAGAGCATGGAATTACTATCCATAGAGATTCTATGGAGCATGTGAATTCATTTAAGATTTTTAATTCATCTGATTCTACATTTTCTTTCACATATAGTGCCACTCCCCAACCCCCACGACCTGTTCTGTCCTTCCGATATACTTTATACCCTGGAACGACTGTGTTCCATTGATTGTCCTCACTCCACCATGTTTCTGTGATGCCTATTATGTCAATATCCTCCTTTAACACAAGGCACTCTAGTTCACCCATCTTATTATTTAGACTTCTAGCATTTGTGTACAAACACTTTAAAAACTGGTCACTGTTCATTTGTCTGCCCTTTTCTGATGTGTCAGATTCTTTATGTGAAAGTTTGTCGTCTGGTCTGGCTCTCCTTTATTCTTTACCATCCTCTCCTCCTGACTAAAACCTAGAGACTCTATCAGTAGACCCTCCTGTAAGACAAGTCTCTATCCGATCCATGTGCTCCTCTGCAGCAATCGGCTTTCCCCCATCTCTTAGTTTAAAAGACCTCTGCAACCTTTTTAATGTTAAGTGCCAGCAGTCTGGTTCCACTTTGGTTTAGGTGGAGACCATCCTTCCTGTATTGGCTCCCCGATCCCAAAAGTTTCCCCAGTTCCTAATAAATCTAAACCCCTCCTCTCTACACCATCGTCTCATCCACGCATTGAGAGTCTGAAGCTCTGCCTGCCTAGCTGGCCCTGCACGTGGAACTGGAAGCATTTATGAGAATGCCACCATAGAGGTCCTGGATTTCAATCTGTTTCCTAGCAGCCTAAATTTGGCCTCCAGGACATCTCTCCTGCCCTTTCTTATGTCACTGGTACCTACATGTACCACAACCACCGGCTCCTCCCCAGCACTACTCATAAGTCTACCTAGATGCCTTGAGAGATCTGCAACCTTCGCAGCAGGCAGTCAAGTCACTATACGGTTCTGCCGGTCATCACAAACCCAGCTATCTGTGTTTCTAATGTTCGAATCTCCCATTACTAACAACTGCCTTTTCCTAAGGACTGGAGTTCCCTCCCGCAAAGAGGTAACCTCAGTGCGAGAGGATACCCCAACACCACCTGGAAGGAGGGTCCCAATTATGGGAAGGTTTCCCTCTGCTTCCATTGACTGCTCTCCATCCCTGAGCCTTTCATCCTCCTCAACAGCACAGGTGCTGTCTAACTGGAGGTGGGACAAGTCTACAGTGTCCCTGAAAGCCTCATCGATACACTTCTCTGCCTCCCTTAGCCCTTCCAGTTCCGCCACCCTGGCCTCCAAAGCCCGTACACGGTCTCTGAGGGTCAGGAGCTCCTTGCACCGAATGCACACATACGCCACCCGCCCACAGGGCAGGTAATCATACATGCTACATTGAGCGCAATAAACTGGATAGCCCCACTCTGCTGCTGGGCTTCTGCCTGCATTATCTTTTACAGGTACCTAGGCTAACAATAAGGTTTTGTTTAAAATCAAGAAGTTTTGGTTATAGTTCAAGTTAAAGGATTTACAGACTAACAATTGTACCTCACCCCCTTCACACTCCCCTTCTAAACTCCCTCTCGAAACTCCCTGTTAGCAGCCCCTGGTTGCAAGCTCCCTGGTTTATATAGCCCTGGCCTTCCTGATTAGCCCCGCCCCCGATTAAGGCTCAGCCAATGATCAGAGGCTTAAGGATCGGCCAATGAACAGAGGCTTCTAGATGTCACAGCTTCCAACTGCCAGCCACAGCACACGGTCCTTCAAACAAACACACAAACAAACAGACAAACACACACAAGCTCAGCACACAGCAAGTACCCACAAACACACACACACTATAGACAGCCACTTACCCCAAGGGTCCTGTATTTGCTCCTCCTTCACCTGGAGAACTCCCTCTCGAAAGTCCCTGTTAGCAGCCCCTGGTCACAAGCTGGTCCTGCCCCTAGTCACAGTCATCGAGGTATGGGTAAATCTGGACTCTCTGACGTCACAGGTAAGCGGCCACTTCCACTATACACTTAGTGAACACTTTTGGGGCTGACAAGAGACTAAAGGGCATTGCCGTGAACTGGAAATGGTGCAGATCCAGCACGAAACGGAGGAAGCGCTGGTGCCCCGGGAAAATGGAAATACAGAAGTAAGCATCCTTTAAATTGAGGGCTAGTTAGTCTCCCAGATCCAGGGAGGAATGATGGAGGCCAGGGAGACCATGCAAAACTTCAACTTTTTGAGACTTGTTGAGGAGATGCAGATCCAGAATGGATCTGAGGCCCCCTTTTGCCTTTCAAATTAGGAAGTACGAGTAGAACCCTCTTCCTTCCCTGTTCCGAGGGACTTCTTCCACTGTCCCCAGATGCAGGAGGTTGTTGACCTCCTGAATGAGGAGCTGCTTGTGAGAAGGGTCCCTGAAGAGGGACAGGGAAGGAGGGTGGGAGGGATTGTCAGTGATAAACTGTAAAGTATAGCTCATAGAGACTGTATTGAGCACCCAATGGTCCAAAGTAATATGAAACCAGGCTAACCAGAAAGGACGAAGGCAGTTGAGGAATGAGAGGGATGAATCCAGTAGATTGACTGGGGAGTCATCCTTGGACACACCCTCAAAATGACTGCTTTTGGTCTCCCTGGTTTCTAGGAGGATCAGATAGTGAAGCTGGGCGGGAAGATGATGGCTATCACCGCTTATGCCCCTTGTCTTTATCCTTCCTCCTGTAGGAACCTGTTCTGGGAGTTCCCCAGGACCTAGACTGCAGAGGGGGAGGAGGCAGAGGATGGAAAGTCTTCCTGGACTGTTGAGGGGTATGAAGGCCCAAAAAGCAGAGGATGGTTCAGGAATCTTTAAGACCATGAATCCATCAGCTTGGAGACGAGCCCCATACCCTCAAAAGGAAGGTCCTGGGTCATGGCCTGCATCTCTTGGGACAAATTAGAGGACTTCAGCCAAGAACTGTGTCTCATGGCCACTGCAGATGCAGCCCCCCGTCTACTGAGTCAGTATCGTCCCAGGACATTTGGAGAACTCCCCTGGCGACTGACATGCCTTTATCCACCAGAGCAGTGAATGCCTAGACATGATCCTGTGGGAAGGCTTTTTTAAACTTATTCAGGGAGTCCCACAGATTGAAATTATATGTACCAAACAGGGCCTGGTAATTAGATACCCTTAACTGCAGACTAGTAGTCAAACTTTTCTGCCAAACAAATCTAGTCTTTTGGCATTTTTGCTCTTCAACGTGCCACTAACTTGGCCCTTTCATTCACTGCAGACATGACGAGTGATGCCACAGAGGGATGCATATACGGATATTCAAATCCCTTTGCAGGCACATAGTATTTCTTTTCCGCCTTCTTAGAAGCTGGCGGAATAGAGAAGAGGGTTTATCACAATGACTTGGTAATCTTAAAGACCCCTGGGTGGACAGGCAATGCAACCTGAGCAAGATGGTGGCTGAAATCATATTGAAGAGGTCATCAGCCTCCTCCGCAACCTCCTATATCTCCAGGCTTCCGTTTTCAGCCACTCTTTTAAAGGAGGGCCCAGTGCTTCTTAAAGTCGTCCAGAAGACTGCTGGAGTGGGATGGCCTGGCCACCGCCTCGTCTGGGAATGATGACAAGGATTGTACCGCTAGAGGAAGAGCATGTTCCCCCTCCTTGTCAGGGGAGGGCTCCGATGCCAGGGTCTGATGTGCTGTTCTTGGATCTGGCTTGGTACCACGCTCCAACGGCCATGCCAGCCGTGCCATGGCTGGCTTGTCCGAGGCAGCCAGGGAGGGCTTGGAACAAGTGATGGCATCACTGGCATCCCCCATGGGTTCAAGTACAGCAACTGGATGGGTCACTGTCCAGTGCTGCGCCAGTCTCCCGCATAGATGGAGAGTTCCCCTTTTGGGGCAAAGAGCTAAACTCCCAGTTCAACCCAGAACACAGTCTCCGACTTCCCCTCTTCCCTCACCCGCTCCCATTCCATCCCTTCCCCAAAGTCCCCAATCCACCCTGCCTTTTCCCACCCCATCCCTGCCCCTTCTCATACCCCCCTCCAAGTCCCTGCCCCTTTCCTGCCTCTTCTCCACCTCCTCCCCTGAGCGTGCCGTGTCCCCGCACCTACCCCTCCCACCTGGAAAGTCCTAAGTTCCACAAAACAGCTGCTAGGCAGCGGGTGGGGGCAGGAAGCTCTGGGAGGGAGGAGGAGGAGCCTGGATACAGCATGCTTGCAGGAGGGGGAAAGAGGCCAGGAGGGGGAACCTTGGCTCCTGGTGGGTGCGGCACACCTGCTAATTTTTCCCGGTGGGTATTCCAGCCCCGGAGCACCCATGGAGTTGGCACCTATGACCCAGACCACTGTCCTTCCGACAACCACAGTGGAGCCCTCAAGGCCTGGGTTTGCCTGCTGACTCTGGTGGGCAACCAGTGAGGCAAAGGCGAGTAGCAACACCTACTGGAGAAGTGGTGGATGAGCAGGACTGGCACTGATCCTGAGCAACCCCTCCAGGACCATGATCGACAAGTAGGAGACTTCCTGAGGGATCTCTGGGGTCTCGGCAACCTGTGGTCGGTTGCCAAGTACATGAAATGGTATTGTGGCTCCGGAGTCCCATGGCTAGTAGACAGGGAGTGTGTCATGGACCTGGATCTTCTAGCTCGAGACCTGAGATGGTGCTGGGGTCCAAAGTCGCAGAGATGGAGTTGTGCAGTCTGGTGACCAGGGTGCTCAGCCATCCTGTGAGACTGCACTCTGATGGCTATGGCCTGGGTACCAAAGGGCAAGCCTAAATCATCCATCTGGCATGGTAGCTGTGGATCCAGTCGGCTTTGCTCTTTAGCCACCGGTACTGCTTCGGGCACTGACAACCCTGGAAGAGGCCAGAACCCTTGCCGCTTCCCGGGGCCAGGGGTGGATCCCTGGCTAGGCTGGGGATCTGACCTCAGCAATACCCCCGTAAAGCCCCACAGTGGGTGCGTGCCCTGAGAAACGTTCTTTGCTCATAACCCCCTTGTCCTTTGGTGCCGAGGGGAGCCTCTTCTCTGGAGCTTCTTCTCTGGAGCTTCTTTGGCACAAGTGAGGGGGAATGGTGCTGGGCAAAGCCCAGAGCTGGCAGTGCACTTCACACCGAAGCCGAAGTGCTCGATATGGGTTCTGCTACAGAAGGCTCCGACATGGGGCAAAGTGCAACCTCCATGATGAGGGTCCTCAAGTGGATATCCTGCAGTTTTTGTGTGCGAGGACGAGAGTTTTTACAAATACAATACCTGTCCTTTATACGGACTTCCCCCAAACACTTCAGGCAGTTGTCATGAGGGTCACTGATCAGCATCAGCCTACTACACGATGCACATGACTTGAAGCTGGGAGAGCTGGGTATGGCCCACTCGAAGACCCCGTCCAGCCCAGACTCCACCTACTCTAACTTAACACTACAAAGACTAACTATGTACAGATTAGGTAGAACAAACGTCTACGAAGACCTGCTAACGCTCTTGCAAATTGCAAAGAGGAAGCACTCCAACCAGCTGTCACAGGTGGTAAGAAGGAACTGAGAGGGCCAAGGGTCAGCAGCACCTGATATACCAATGCATGAGCGTGGCACTTAAGGGGGTGCCACAGCTGACCCTAAGGCAAAAATCTCTGATAACTGTGCATGTGGGTGTGCACACACCTAGAATGGAATCAACATGAATAAGCACTTGAAGACTCACCATTTTTATGAAAATCAGTCACAAGTTATAATGTATTGCTCTAAAGAAACAATAATATGGTATAGATGGCGGCAGGATATTCACAGTTATTGTTCTGTAGAGCAGTGGTTTTCACACTGTGGGTCACAACCCAGTACTGAATCGCAGAATGTAAGGCACTGGGTCACGGTAGCTCTGGTCAGCACCGCTGACTGCTCCACTAAAAGTCCCATCAGCGGTGCTGCCTGGCTAAGGCAAGCTAGTCCCTATCTATTCTGACACTACACTGCACCCCACAAGCAGCAGCATGGGGCTCCATGCGCTGCCCCCGCCCTGAGCAACGGCTCCGCACTCCCACAGGCTGGGAACAACTCGCTTGGGTCACAGGTATCAACAATTTTCTTCAACTGGGACGCCAGAAAAAAAATTTGAAAACCACTGCTATAGTCTGCAGGAGCCACCTATAGAGCTAAGGATATATTTACTTACTGGTTTAGAGTTCAAAGAATATATTGTACGTGCACTGTAGGAAGTAATTAAGCATCTAGTTGTGACTGCAATTTTGATAATAAGCATTTTAACTACATTATTAGCATGAAATAAGAGAATGTATTCAATTGCATATGTAAATTAGTTTTCATACGTAATTTCATACCTATCAGATTTTCCAACAGGTTCAGGGAAAGGTTTGTATTTCCATTTGCAAACTGAAAAACAGCCCTTTGCCTGACATACGCAATCCATCCTTCTTTGGGTCCTCACTTGTACTATGAGCAACTCCTTTTCCATATCATTAAAATACTAGCCTCTGTCCAAAGTGAAAGATACAAGCAAGCAAGCAAGCATCTATTTAACTGATACTTATCTCAAAGCCCCTTTGTTAAAGGTGTGAAATAAATGCTCCTCATTACCAACCCTCATTTGCAGGATAACCACATTCTGTCCCCCCATTCACCCTAAGCATCTAAGAAGGTCTTCTGAATTGAGCAATCTTTTCATATGTTTCTAGATAGCATTTTAAGTTTGGAACTCTAAGAAGACTATGATAAACAGGCTTTTTTTATTATTATTAAGTTAGAATACTCAGACTTTAAGGCCAGAAGGGACCATCACGATTGTGTCATTATCTGATTAAAATATGACCATACAGATCATTGTTGCAACTACTGTTACATATTTGCAGAAAATATTGTACAAAGGTTGTCAAGTTGTCAAAGGTGTCTATGAAAAGGTTATGATTTGATGGTTAAGAAGATTATGCTGCCTGTATGCATGTATCGTTTTTGTATGTGAAGTTATAAGTATTGGCTCTATATTTGGATTTCAAGTATTTGCTCCTGGAGGGACTGTTCAAATTAAGTGGCTCATCAAGAAATACTTGGTTGACAATGGATCATGGGAGATGTCCATCTACATCGAGTGGACTGTCATGTAAACATGCTGTCTGGAGTCTTCTAATGACTAAGGGAAATTGGGCATGAACATGTGATTTGCCCATGTGACACCAAACTCCATCTTGTTGCTCTAATTTTCCACAATAAGAACTAAGGAATGCACTCCACATGGCAAAAGCTATAAAAGGCCCTGGCAACAACTTCACTGTGACTTCAATCCTGTTTCTTATCTCTGAAGGAACCTTGCTACAAACTGAAGCTCTAAACGAAGGATTGAATGACCCATTCAAGCTGTGGCTGTACTTCAGAGACTTGACTTAAGCCAGCAGTTTATTCCATCAGTGCTACAAGCCTGAACCAAGAACTTTGCCACTACTGTATGTAAACTGATTCCTTTAACCAATTTTAACTCACCTCTTTCTTTCGATTACCAAACCTTTATATTTTAGATACTAAAGGACTGGCACCAATATGATTTTTGGGTAAGATCTATGTATTGACCTGGGCGTTGGCTGATCCTTTGGGATCAGAGGAACCTACTATTTGATGAGACTGGTTGTAAAGTACCACTCACCTCTGAATCCAGTGTTTTTGGTGGTGATATAAGGACTGAATGCCTGAGGAAACTGCCTTTATGTTTTTTTGTTAACCAGTGTGGTGAAACAGGAGTTTACTTTTGTGGCTGGTTTGGTATATCTCATAAAAGAATAACCACCAGTTTTGGGTTATGTTTGCCCTATTTCCACAATCAGTGGCTTATCACTTAAAGTAGCTCCATGTGATAAGCCACTGTTTGTGGAAAGCAACAGTTTATCTGTTGAAGGAAAAACTGTTTCCAATTGTTTGTTGCAAACAGCAGTGTGCCTAATGAAGGAGAATGTACCACCAGTCTTTTGTTTGTGGAGCAGACAGAAAATGCCTCTCTCTAGGTAGCATCCAATTGGTGTTATAACTTGATCCCAGAGACCAGACAATTCTGGTGCTTCTATTTTGCCTGTTGCTGGTGTGGTGCTGGGCAAAGGTATGACAACTCTGTTTAACCAGGTTGCTATCATAGCCAGGGCACAAGGAAAGCATGAAGGAAATTTGAATACATTACCTACTGACAGTGTAAAAACTTGTTACAAGGAAGAGAATGCTTCTATCTTGTGACTGCGAAGTCTAGCAGTTTACCTGAAAGGGTTTTTTGTAAAAATCCTCCTAATTTAACAGAGGTGATTCTGGATTTTAAGTGAACCCAGAAAGAGTCTGTTGTTGCTCAGGAAAATGTTTCTTTAGAGCAGGCCCAAGGTGAAAAGGGTATAGGCAGAATTTCTGTGAAAAATGAGTTGTTTCTGTGAAAAATAGTGTAACGATGCTGGTTCTGGCAAGACCCAACTGAAAGTGCCAATTCAGGACAAACTGCTTAAAGCAGGGCAGTTACAGCCCAAGACCGGGGGTTTTCTACCTCTAAGGCAAGGCAAACCAAACCAGCCAGAGAGGAATTTGGTTTTACCCCACTGGCTAACCACAAGACACACAAGCAATTCCCTTAGACACTCCAGTTTCCCAGTATCACCACCAGCAGCCACTTGTTATGGGGATGTCTGGTTATGAAAACCAATTCTGCAGTAAAAGAAAAAGGTTCTCCCGATCCCAAAGCACCAAGTCCCAGACCAAGATCAATTTATAAATCAGATCTTACCCACAAATCATGCTATTGCCAATCCTTTAGAATCTAAAATCTAAAGGTTTATTCATGAAAGGAAAAAGATATAGATGACAGCTAGAATTGGCTAAATGGAATCAGTTACATACAGTAAAGGCAAAGTTCCTGGTTCAGGCTTGTAGCAGTGATAGAATAAACTGCAGGTTCAAATCAAGTCTCTGGAGTACAAACATCCACAGCTGGGATGGGTCCTTCAATCCTTTGTTGAAAGTTTCAGTTTGTAGCAAAATCCCTTCAGAGGTAAAAACCAGGACTGAAGACAAGATGGAAATGAAGCATCAGTCTTTTATAATCTTTTCCAGGTATAAGAACATCTCTTTGTTCTTACTGTGGAAAATTACAGCAAAATGGAGTTTGGAGTCACATGGGCAAGTCCCTGCATACCTTGCTGAGTCACAAGGTGTGTCTGCCTTCTCTCAGTGGGTCAATTGTATAGCTGAGGGCCCTTAATGGGCCATCAAGCAAGCTAGGCAGAGTGACACCAACTTGTCTGGGATGTCACCCAGAAGCATAGCATAAGCTTGAGATACAGTCAGTATAGAGCATATTTATAACTTTAAATACAAAAATGATATGCCTATAGATAGCATAATCATAACCAGAAAACCATAACCTGGTCTTAGACACCTTATATGACTCCCTTTATATATAAGGTTGCAACAATGATCTATATGGTCACAGAATATGTCAATAACGTCGCAAATGGGTTGTTTATTTTTTTGCATAGAGACTGCCCAATTTGGCCAATGTACATGGCAGAGGGGCATTGCTGGCACATGATGGCATATATCACATTGACAGATGTGCAGATGAACGAGCCCCTGATGGCATGGCTGATATGATTAGGTCCTATGATGGTGTCACTTGAATAGATATGTGGACAGAGTTGGCACCGCGCTTTGTTGTAAGAACAGGTTCCTGGATTGATGTTTTTGTTGTGTGGCTGCTGATGAGAATTTGCTTCAGGTTAGGGGGCTGTCTATAAGTGAGGACTGGCCTGTCTCTATGCAAAAGAATAAATGGACACAAATCTGACATCAGGAATCATAACCTTCAGAAACCAGTAGGAGAACACTCTCTGGTCACTCAGGAACAGACCTAAAAGTGGCAATTCTTCAACAAAAAAAAAACAACTTCAAAAACAGATTCTGAAAAATTGCTGAACTAGAATTAATTTGCAAACTGGATGCCATTAAATTAAGTTTGAATAAAGACTGGAAGTGGCTGGGTCATTACACACACTGAAATCTATTTTCCCATGTTAATTTTCCCCTACTGTTACTCATACCTTCTTGTCAACTATTTGAAATGGGCCATCCTGATTATCACAACAAAAAGGTTTTTTTTCCTCCTGCTGATAATAGCTCACCTTACTTAATTAGCCTCTTAGAATTGGTATGGCAACCCCCATCTTTTCATGTTCTCTCTGTGTGCGTGTATATATATGCGTGTGCGTGTTTCTACTCTATACATCTGATAAAGTGGGTTTTAGCCCTCAAAAGCTTATCCCCAAATAAATTTGTTAATCTCTAAGGTGCCACAAGTACTCCTCATTCTCTTAAGGTGGGTTCTCTATTTGTCTGATCATCCCTCTTCTCTGCACCTGTTTCAGTTTGAATTCATCTTTCTGAAACATGGGAAACCACAATTGCACACAGTATTCCAGAGGTACCAGTGCCTTGTATAACGGTAATAATAATTTCCTATTTCTACTGGTAATACCATGTATGAAACATTAGCTTTGTGAATAGGAATTTTTTTTGAAGTGACCATAAAGAACAATGTCTGCGGGGTGGAGAGGCGGCACAGATTTTGATGCCTTTACTTTCTCTGTAGAGTACCTTCCTTCACCAGCATAGATGGATTAAAGTGCGAATCAGTGCAAAGGGATCCCTTGATTTGTGCTTTTTGGTCTCCTGTTCTAATTACTATTTGCTGTTAATGGTTTTAACTTTGTAAAATCACAGTACAAAGGAAGTAAATATTTTTCAGAAGGTTTACATAAGAACCTAAACATCACCTTGCAGTAATCTGATTTACAGAAAATGGAGAATGAAATTGTTATGTAGCCCAACTGCTCTACATTTCCTTGTTTCTCCTCTGCAACTGTATGCAAGACAGTGACTAGAATTCTCAGCTAAGACCTAATCCAGCTGCCAATGAAGTCAATGAAAAGATTGCTATTGACTTCAAAGGGAGTCTTTCTATTGACTTCAGTGGGAGTTGGATCAAGGCCCTAAAATCCAAACAAAAGGCAATGGGTACATTTTGCCCTCTGCAGCATGTCTAGTGGATTGAGCAAAGGACCAGAGCTAGAAACCCAAGTTCTAATTGCAGCCCTCTCAATTCTGGTTCTGTTCTTGACTCAGGCTCTAGTCTGCACATGAAATGTTGTTGCATGGAACGTGAAAACAGATTTTAAAACAACATGGTTCTCTAGAAAAATGCGAACATGGATTTAAGTCTCAATACAGACAGAACTTCATTTAGGCACAGAATAAGATTTTCAAAGGTACAAATGGTAGTTAGACGCCAAACTCCAGTTTGGACCCTTAAAAATCTCCTCCACAATCATTTTTATGCTTAAGTGTCGTGAATTGAAAATGTTACCTTATCAACCAGGTTTAGGTGGACATCTTAGAGCTGTAGAATTTCAAGTTAACATATAAAAGAAAATGTAGTAAATTGAAAGTGGGCTATTAAACTCTTATACGTTTGGACAGTTGAAATCTATCTGCATTTCCCTACAATTCCAATTACAAGACTAACATAGAAAGGAAACTGCTGTCACATACTTTCTTCCTGGAGGCGTGCCATAACTTGGACATCAGTCAAGTCCTGCAGCTTGTATCCCATAGAGATAGAGTCATCAGATGTACTCAGTTCACTGTCTACAGAGGACTGAGAGCTCAGTGCAGAATGCATGCTCAAGTAACCTGCAGGAAAAAAGAAAAGGAGACAAACACAGAACAATGATGAGCAGAAAATGCTTTAGACACCCACACAGAACCAAAAATAAACTGCATAATATTCTTCCAATGCCAGTTCCAGTCATGATGCAAAGAGATAAATTTCAGAGCTGAGGTGGCCCACCTTATATTTGCTAGGAGTAATTTACACAAGTCAGTAATGACTGCAGAAGAGAGTGTGCTCCACATCTCTCTCTAAATTTTATGAGGTAGAGACTGTCATGGTGCTTTGAGGAGAAATGCTTATTCTTTAATACGGACTTGAACCTAGAAATAGCTGCTAGAACACTTCTCTCGGTATTTACTGGTTTTGCACTTTTTTGAGAAAGGTAATGCTACAGCACCAATGGCTCAATGTGAAATCTCAAGAGAACTTGCTATGGCATTTCCATCTGGCCATAAGAGTGCTAAGATCTGAATTTCTCTCACTGACTCACTGAATGAAAAGGTCATTCAGTTTAATCTCAGTGACCCAATGGAAGGCAAAAAGCCCTCCTGTACTATTCAAATTAAGAAGAATTACAACAGTGAGTTCTATGTGAGACAAGCTGTATATCCTTATGCAATGGTAGGTTTTATACTAGTAACTTGCTATCTCATCCTCCGTTTTCCTCGCTCCTGTTTGTTTCCATTTTCCTCACCCCTACCTGTTGTTTCTGCCACTTTTTGCATCTTGTCATAAACCAAGACTGTGCAACTCTTTAGGGAAGAGACTTCCCCCTCATCTATTTGTACAACACCTAGTACAATGAAACCCTGATTGGGCCTTTACATTGCTGTAATATAAATAATAAAATCCAAATTAGCAGGAGAGAAATTTCTACTACAAGCACATACATGATGAAAAAAAAATTCATTTCAAATGAAAGCATTCATGATTTGTAATGTGAAAGTTTACCTAATAACATTTGTTTAATGATGTAAGTTTGGAAAGTCAATATTTTCCAACAGTATATTTACAGCGGGATATGGCATATGAATACAGAGCAGTTTACTAGCATACATTTGTTGGCAAAAGACATTTTCCTTATCTACCAGTTGTTTTTGGTGAACTGGTTACACCAGTATTTATCCTCTTGTCTCAGGCAAATGGCAGTCAATCCAACATAGAATTGTTTATACTCTGGCCCTTTTTTTCTTGTATTTTCTCCTCCTGCTTGGCAGAAGAGTTATGACTGCTAAATGGTAGCCTCTTAACCCACTTTATTAGCTTAGCAGCTTAGTTAGCATATCTCTAACCTCTTTTTCCATTTCATAAATACTGGATAAAAACAACACTAAATACTTTTCAGTTCACATGAAAAGCAATATCACCAGGAAAAAAAATTGAGAAGGGGAGAAGGAATCCAAGGGTGTGAAGATCTCTACATGGCAATTGCCTGCCTCCTCATTGATTCACATGCAAATTACCATAGTGTGCACTAGAAGCAACCAAATGCCAGAATACAGGGATATAGATGTTATTACTTGTTGTAGTAGGGCAGCTGTCCCACTCCAGCAGAAAAGAGGTTAAAACAGCCCTGGAGAGGGCTGTGGCTTGGGGGAAGCAGCAAACTTGGGCTGATTGGAGTAGCAGCCAAAGCTGTGGCCAGGCCAACCAGGGCCCAGCTGGCCCTTAGAGGGCTGTGGCCAGGTGCTGAAAACAGCCCCTCTGCAGTCTGGGGAGCAGGGCCTGGCTGCCTGTGGGACAGGGTACCTGAAGTGGAACAGTGATGGGGGAATAGGCGAGGGAGCTGGGAGCTCCAGCCTAGCAACTCCCCAGGCTGCAGGCCTGAAGTGAAGCCTAAGGAGGGTACTGGGGGTTAGGCAAAGGCAGCTGATCCAAACTCTCCTTGCCTGTGATGACTGGCTGTTACACTGCAGTCTGCCCTAGGGACCGCGGGCTTGATGATGACTGGCAGTAGCCCAGACTGAGGCAAAGTAGGGATTAGAGGGTTGGGAGACCCAGAGGCAGAGTGTGGGGGTATTGCCAGGGGGCAGCACCCCAGGAACAAGGGCACCAGGGTCCAGGAGGGACGCAGGGCCACTGAGACACCAGTCTCCAGAGGACACTCCGAGCTGGAAAAGCTAATTCCCAGACAGCCAGTAGGAGGCACCGCAGGGGTGAGTCATCGCACCGCTACACTTGCAGTTATTTTAGAGCTAAAAAGAGAGAAAGAAATTAACCCCAAACTAATAATAACTGCTTCTGTATAATGGTTTGGACTAAGGAAGCAAACCAGAAAAAGAGAAAAACCTTAAGAATGTGCTCACAAGCACATGCTTGTGAGGTTCACAAGATTCTGTGCCTGTCTTATAGGAGTTGATATCACTAACATCTAAAATAGAGTGAAGAGTTAGAGATTAGAGGTCATGCTCCGAGTTAGAGATCAGAGGGCATCGGCTATAAAGGGGAAACAAAACCACAGGGTCCTAAACCCCAGAACTGTTGCCAGACAAGTGAAGAACCGATTAAAAGTCTATCATGAGGCTTCTGATGCACCTATTGTATATAGCCCACTATTGGCGGCCTGCCTTGTTTACCTCCGATCATGTAATTTCAGTAGAAATTATCAAAATTTCTTGAAAGCCTTTTCTACACTAGAGAACTGAACTGTGGCTAAGAGTCATTTTCAGCAATGATTTCTCCCAACTGGCACTGAAAACAGTTTAAGTGCTAATCTAGAGCAGGCAAAAACAGTTTTCAAAGCCAGTTCAGTAGGAAACATCAGTGAATAACCATTTTCAGCAACGATTAATTTCCTAATGTAGAACTTAAGATAATAGTTGCAGACTCTCCATGCCATTTCCATCAAGATGCTTCATTTGGGTTGAGCAACATTTTAAAAGAAAGAGGTTGTTCCAGGGGCTAGGGCATAAGTCTGGAACTTTGGAGACCTCGTTTCAATTCCCTGCTTCACCACACACTTCCTGGGTGATCTTGGATAAGTCACTTAGCCACTCTGTGCCTCAGTTTTTCATCTATAACAGCGGTTCTCAAACTTTAGCAACCCAAGGACCCTCATTTTGATTTTAAAATTTTCACCCACCCTAATTCCCCCACTCAGACCCAGGCCCTGCCCCCACTCCACCCCTTCCCCAAAAGCCCCACATCAGTGGTACCCCAGTTCCAGGTGGCACCCCGGGGGAAACCCGTCACAGGGAGAATAACTGCATTAAAGACTGAGAGGCACTCCTATGGTAGGAGGAGCAATACAAGTACTAAGATAAACAGAAATTCTGATCTTTAAAACAGCTACTTTCAGTATAATGACCTTTTCCTCTTTGTCCTCATCTTTTCAGAGACAAAGATATTTCCAGCAGCTAAGCAAAAATAGCAAGTTGGCAGGATGTGGTGCATTGAATAAAATAGCACAATGTTCTTCCAAATACATGACCTTCCACCCTAAGAAAACAAAACTCAACTATTCTGGACTGGACAGTAGCCAGCAACAAACTCTGAGGGTATGTCCCAGCAGTAGGCAACCTGTGGCATGGGTGCCAAAGGCGGCATGCGAGCTGATTTTCAGTGGCTCTCACACTGCCTGGGTCCTGGCCACCAGTCTGGGGGGGCTCTGCATTTAATTTTAAATGAAGTTTCTTAAACATTTTAAAAACCTTATTTACTTTACCTACAGTAGTCTAGTTATAAACTTTCAGAAAGAGACATTCTAAAAATGTATTACTGGCACGTGAAACCTTAAATTAGAGTAAATAAATGAAGACTCGGCACATCACTTCTGAAAGGCTGCCGACCCCTGGAGTCTACATTATGAAATTAAGTAGATTTTATAGAAGTCAATCTTTCAGAATCAATTTTATAGTTGATTGTGTGTGTCCCCACTAAGCGCATTAAGTCTGCAGAGTGCATCCACAGTATCATGGCTAGCATCTCGGAGTGGTGCACTGTGGGTAGCTATCCCACAGTCTCCACTGCCCATTGGAATTCTGGGTTAAGCTCTCAATTCCTGATGGTGCAAATACATTGTTGCTGGTGGTTTTGGGTACATGTCATCAGTCTCCTCTCCCTCCGTGAAAGCAACGGCAATTGTTTCATGCCTCTTTTCATGGATTACCCATGCAGATGCCATAGCACTGCAAGCATGGAGCCCGTTCAGATCACTGCAGTTGTGAGCATTGTAAACACCTCGCACATTATCCTGCAGTGTTTGCAGAACCCGGCAAGGAGGCGACGACAGCGTGATGACAATAGTGATGAGGACATAGACACAGACTTCCCTCAAAGCACGGGATGTGGCAACTAGGATATCATGGGTGGCACTGGGGCAAGTTCATACCATGGAACACCAATTCTGGGCTCGCGAAACAAGCACAGACCGGTAGGACTGCATAGTGTTGCAGGCATGGGATGATTCCCAGTGGCTGCGAAATTTTTGCATGCGTAAGGCCACTTTCCTGGAACTTTGTTACTTGCTTTCCCCTGTCCTCAAGCGCAAGAATACCAAGATGAGAGCAGCCCTACCAGTTGAGAAGTGAGTGGCGATAGTCCTGTGGAAACGTGAAACATCAGACAGCTACCGGTCAGTCGGGAATCAATTTAGAGTGGGCTAATCTACTGTGGGGGCTGCTGTGATCCAAATAGACGACACAATCACTAACCTGTTGTTATCAAGGGTAGTGACTCTGGGAAATGTGCAAGTCATAATGAATGGCTTTGCTGCAATGGAGTTCCCTAACTGTGGTAGGGCAATAGACGGAACGCATATCCATGTCTTGGCACCCGGCCACCTTGGCAGCCAGTATGTGAACCAAACGTGCATTTGGAGATTTAAAAGCTCAGTGGCGCTGTTTGCTGACTAGGTTAGACCTCAGCGAAACCAATATTCCAATTGTAATTGCTGCTTGCTGTGTGCTCCACGATATATGTGAAAGTAAGGGGGAGACGTTTATGGCGAAGTGGGAGGTTGAGGCAAATCGCCTGGTAACCGATTTCGCACAGCCAGACATCAGGGCGATTAGAAGAGCACAGCTGGGTACGCTGGGCATCAGAGAAGTTTTGAAAACCAATTTCATGACCGGCCAGGCTACAGTGTGACAGCTGTGTTTGTTTTTCCTTGATGGAAACTCACCCCATTGGTTGATTCTAATTACGTGTAAGCCAACCGCCCTCCCCCATTTCATCACAGCTTGCAAAGGAAATAGTCACTGTTGTTTCAAAACCACGCATTCTTTATTAATTGATTAAAAAATCAGGGAGGTAACTCACAAGGTAGCCTGGTTGGGGTGGGGGAGGAAGGAAGGACAAGACCACACTACAAATCAAAAAACGTATTGAATGACAGCCTTCTCTTGTTTGGGCAATTCTCTGGGGTGGAGTGGCTGGGTGCCCAGAGCCTCCCCCCCACATTCTTGGGCATCTGGGTGAGGAGGATATGGAACTTGGGGAAGAGGGCAGGCTGTTATACAGGGGCTACAGCAGGGGTCTGTGCTCAGGCTGCCTTTCCCGCATCAGCTCCACCAGACAACTGAGCATATCTGTTTGCTCCCCCATTAGCCTGAGCATGGTATCCTGCCTCCTTTCATCACGCTCCTGCCTTCTTTCATCATGCTCACTTGATCCTTTCCTGGATTCTACCAATTATTTGCCTCCACGCATTCAGCTGTGCTCTATCAGTGCGGGAGGCCAGGTCATCACGAGTGTTGGTTTTTTGCCTTCTAATATGCAATAGCCTCTGGGACAGAGATGATTGGGGGAGCGTAGAAATGTTTACACCTGCAGGAGGAAAAAAAGGGAGAGTAGACTTTAAAAAGATACATTTTAGAAAACAAAAGGGAGAGTCACAGTGAATCAAGCAATTCACAGCAGACAGCACATGTTCTTTCAGTACAAGGTCGCATTTTGCCTTTTATACTGAGTGTCTGCCGTGTCACACACGGCTGAGCAACAGAACTTGATTTTCAGGCAGCCATGGAAAGCCAAAGAGCACGCGGGGTTGGCCCTCTTCCACTTTCATAACATGTGGGAATTGTTTCAAACTGCAGTGCCCTCCTTTCCTGCCATGGAGGATGGAACAAGGGAGCACTCCCCAGAAACCTTCTGCAAAGGCTTTCAGAGAACCTCCAGGAGAGCTTCATGGACTCCCTGGAGGACTGCCACTTCATCCCCAGACACATTAAACAGACTTTTCCAGTAGCTGTACTGCCCGTGAATACATCCCAAGTCTTCAGGGCAAATGAATCATTAAAACACAATTGCTTTTAAACCCTGTATTGTATTTACAAAGGTACACTCACCAGAAGTGCCTTCTCCAGCTTCATGGTCTGGGAGTCCACACTGAGAGGGTTTGGCTTCACGGTTATGAAAAGTTCCTGGCTGCCGGGGAGAACAGATTCTCCACTTGTCTGCTGTGCACTCTTCCTCCTCCTCTGCAAAATCCTCCTTCCTGTTGCATGAGACCCCCCTCCCTTTACAGGTGTCCACGGACAGTTGTGGGGTAGCGGTAGGGTCCCCCCCATAGAACTGCACGCAGCCCATCATAGTAACGGCATGTATGGGTCTCTGACCCGGAGCAACTGTTTGCCTCCTTTGTTTTTTGGTCGGCTTGCCTGAGCTCCTTAATTTTCATGCGGCACTGCTGTGTGTCCCTTTTGTAGCCTCTTGTCCATCATGTCCTGGGAGATTTTGGCATATATAGAGGAACTCCTCACTTAAAGTCGTCCCGGTTAACATTGTTTCATTGTTATGTTGCTGATCAATTAGGGAACATGCTTGTTTAAAGTTGTGCAATGCTCCCTTCTAACGTCATTTGGCAGCTGCCCTGGTTTGTCCACTGCTTGCAGAAAGAGCAGCCTGTTGCAGCTAGCTGGCAGTGCCTGGAACCAGGGTAGACCAGCAGCCCCCATATCAGCTCCCCACTATCAGATCCCTGCTCCCCTAAGTTCCCTGTGCAGGATCTGCCCAGCAGGCTATCAATTGCTGGCAGTTCAGCTGTTGCTCTCCACACTGCTATGTGCTGCTCCTGCCCTCTGCCTTGGAGCCGCTCCCAGGAGCCTTCTGCTTGCTGTGCAGAGGGGATTAATGTCAGGGTGTCCGCATTCCCCCTGCTCCTGCACCCCACTTACCCATTCTCTGTGCACCTCCCTGGGCCCCAGAGCACAGCGTCCCTGTCTCTCCTGTGCAGCTCTATGCTGCCTCCCTGCAGCAACTGTCGCCACAGGGTCATAGTGCCCCCGATCCTCTAATGCCAGGGCAGACTGAGCCTGAGCCTGCCTTTCCACCTCAGACCCTTCTCTTTTTAGGTGGGACCCCCCACTCAGAGTCACCACTCCTGTCCCATGTTGGGCAAGGGACAGCCCCATCCCCCACCCCCAGTGAGGTTACAGTGAGGGGCAGCAGCAGGGGAGGAGATGCATGTAGCCCGCCCCCCGCCCCCACCACAGGGGAAGAGAGGGAGATTCCTGGACCTGAGAGGTGCCCTAGGAGCACATGCAGTGACAGCGGCAGGGGTAAGTGTGCTGCCAGAGAGGGGAGGAGTAAAAGGGGGGAGTCATCCTCTCCGGCTCCCGTCCAGGGGCAGCCTGCCTGCACCCCAAACTCATCCCCAGACCTGCCCCACCTCAGAGCCCACAACCCCAGCCAGAGCCTTCACCACCCCCCACACCCTAACACTCTGACTTAACCCTGAGGCTCTCAACACCCCAAACTCCTCATCTCCAGTCCCAGCCAGAGCCCTCACCCCCCACATCCCAACCCTCTACCCTAGCCCTGAGCCCCGCACACACACACACCTCAATACCCTCATCCCCAGTCCCAGCCAGAGCTCTCATCCTCTCACATCCTAACTCTCTGCCCTAGCCCTGAGCCTCTCTACCACCCTCATCCCCAGGCCCTGACAAAGCCCTCACCCTCCCACACCCCATACCACTCATCCTCAGCCAGAGCCCTCATCCCCCGCACCCTAACCCTCCTCCCACACCCCAAACCCTTCATCCCCAGCCACGCCCCCCAGCCCTCACCTCTGCACCCCCTCCAATCCCCAAACTCCTTCCCAGAGCCTGCACCCTGAACCTCTCCTGCACTCCAATCCCCTGCCCCAGTCCTGCACCCCAGATCTCCTCCCACACCCAAACTCCCTCCCAGAGCCTTGGGCAGGTGGGGGCAGAGTTTGGGTGGGGACGGGTTCTGGGCACCACCAAAATTTCTACAAACCTCCCACCCCTGCCCTTCTCCATATAGAGCAGGCTGGGGACACAGAGGGAGAGACACAGAGAGAGCTTGGGGCAGCAGCTGCTATCTCAACTTCCTGATCCACTTAAAAAGACAGTGTACTTAAGAATGGAGTCAACTTACTTAAAGGGGATCTCTCTTTCTCTCTCCCACACATAAGGCATGTCTGTGTCTCTGTCTGCTATGCTGTCTCCCCTCCCATCCTCCATTTGTGCTGCCTTGTAGAGTGTGAGAGGCTATATTAACGTGTTAACTCTTGAGGGCACAGCCAAAAGCTAGTTCATCATTTAGCAGTAAGGTATTCCCTGGGAAATATCCCACCCTCTGACTCCTCCACCTCAACCAAGCTTCACAATCATAATCACTGTGTACCAGTATTAAATTATTTGTTTAAAACTTACTTTGTGTGTGTGTGTATATGTGTGTGTGTAATATAGTCTTTTGTCTGGTGAAAAAAATTTCCCTGGAACCTAACCCCCTCATTTACATTAATTCTTATGGGGAAATTGGATTTGCTTAACATCATTTCGCTTAAAGTCGCATTTTTCTGGAACATAACTACAACGTTAAGTGAGAAGTTCCTGTATTGGCATTTCGTCTTTTTGAACAGAGTTCTGCCTGCACATACAGCGATCAGATCCGGTGTCTCCTGTTTGGTCCATGCTGGAGCTCTTTTGCTATTTTTGCATGAACACCTGTACTGATAAGCTCTGCATGGTCACCTGTGCTGCTGAGCTCATCACGCTAGTCAAACAAGAAATGGAATTCAAAAGTTTCCCGGGCTTTTCCTGCGTACCTCGCTAGTGCATCTGAGTTGAAAGTCCTGTCCAGAGTGGTCACAATGGAGTACTCTGGGATAGCTCCTGGAGGCCAATACCATTGAATTATGTCTACAGTACCCCAAATTAGATCGAGCAAGGTTGACTGCAGTGCAAATCCCCTCACCAGAGATGAGTACAGAAGTCGATTTTAAGAGCCCTTTAAGTCGACAAAAAAGTTGGTTGTGTGGACACATGGAGCATCAAATTGACCTAATGCGGCTAAATTTGACCTAACCTTGTAACGTAGACCAGGGTTTTGTGTCTATATGCAAAGTCTATTCTGAGAAAGGACTGTAGGGACTTAACTTTGCATTAGTTATTTATGATGCACTAATCTTTGACAATCCTGATGATCAATGACTTACTAAAATAAAAGCATTATCATATTTCTGTTTCTGTTCTGGTAGTACACAACAGAGTTTACACTTCATTAACTGAGGGCAAGTCTACACTAAAAAATTAAGTCGATCTAAGTTATGTTGACGTACAAACGCTGCAGTGATTAAATCACTTTTGCATATCCACACTACACACTCCTTGTGTCAACTGTGCGTGTCCTCACCAGGAGCGCTTGCACCAGTTTAACTGTCAGCATGGGGCATTGTGAGATGGCTTCTGAAAGGCAGCATCAGTCGATGTAAGCAATGCAGTGCTCACACTGACTCTACGGCGACTTAAGCGCTATGCCCCTTGACGATGTGGAATTATTACAGTTGGTGTAGTGGGCGAGTTACATTGGTGGAAGCTACATTTTAGCGTAGAAGACACTTACAGAGTTAGGTCAAGGTAAGCTGCCTTACATCGATCTAACTCTGTAGTTTAGACCAGGCCTGAGATAGCAAATAATTTTTGTGTGGAGTGAAGTGATGAGCCACTATAGAAAGATTATTGTTTACTACAAGCCATTTAAAAAGTCTGTTTCCATCCCAGTCTTGAATTCTTTCCTCTGAAAATGTCCTGAAAGAAGGGGTAAGGGATGAGGAGACTCACAGGTGCTAGGATATTACAAATAATAAAGGTGGTGGTGAAGAAATACAAAATAATTTTCTTCAGAATAGCAACAAAATACTTCAATAATGCAGTATATCAGGAATTCATCTTGACAGTCAGTTACTGCTCTCTTGGAATCATTGGCATCTAAAAGACTATAATAATGGGCAGATATTGGGGAGGCCACAGACTTAATATAATCAAGTTGTAAAGCATGGGTCCCTCTGTGGTATCCAGATGGAGTGGCGCCATCACACACACAAGCAATGCAAGTTACTGCTAACAGCATTGCCAATCTTCTACTAAAAAACTCAAAGACAATTTTAAGCCAATGAACAAAAACAGTTGAAAAACAGCTCAAGGAGTCTTGTGCATGAACTGCACCTTTGTCAAGTCTCTGTCAACCCTCCCTCCACAAAAGCTCAGATTGACTATTGCTACTGCTCTGCTACTGAAACAGGAGAAGCAGCTGACGTTGATGGCATCCTTCCAGACTTTCTTAAATACCTTAGGCCAAGAGGGCGCAACTGGATGGCTACAATATTCACAAAAGTCATCATGACCAGCAAACTTCCAACAGCTTGGAGACAATCCATGGCCATCACTATTTTAAAACCTGGAAAGCAATCTCCCCATCACTCTCCTTTGGCAAGGCTGACCCCCATCCTGGAGACCACAACGAACAGGGTAAAGCTACTGCGACCAAGCTTTTGCACCGATTGCACACACTGAGGCCAGCTGCCAGCAGAAGCTTAAAACAGCTGCCGCATTTATTGACTTCTCATTGGCCTATGATACCATCTTCGCGTAAGGGTTTACTGCTGAAGTTTTCCAACCAACTTCAACGCAACTAGACATTTTGACTCATTAAGTCAATGTTCTCGGGCAGAACATTTTGGGTCCACCTCAAAAGTCAGGATAGCCAAAAGTGGAGCTTGCACAATGGCTCCCCACAGGGATCAGCACTAGCATCACCCCTTTTTAACTTGTATTTTAAGTGATGTGTCCAAAACAACATGCCATATCATTTATGCTGATGATTGGCACTAATGACACAGACCACAACACTCAAGGAAGCGAAAGACACCCTTAATGATCTGAAGAGAATGGAAAACTATTTTGGTACTGGCAACTCATATCCAATCCATTAGATATGGTGTTTCAGCTTTTCATTTCAATAATTCTGAAGTTAAGAGAATGCTAAACGTATTTGGGGTGAGGCAATTGCTCACAATCCTAAGCCTCGCTATTTAAAAGTGACCCTCAATCGCAGCCTTACCTATCAACAATATCTGAAGCAGGGGAGCCATAAAATGAAGAATCACATTAATATACAAAAGCTAGAAGGTTCTTGTTGGGGTTGAGACTCTAAAATGCTACAAACAGCAACAGTGACTTTCGTTTAACTCCATAGTTAAGTACTGCACACCTGTTTGGGGAAGATGCTCCCATACAGACCTTCTCAACACCCAGCTAAATGCAGCTTCAACACTTATAACTGGCACCCTGAAGTACATTCTGCTGCTTTGTCTTCCAGTCCTCACAAACATCCTTCCTTCAACCCTCTGGCAAGAGATGGCAGCACTGTGCAACAACAAAAAAGCACTCATTCTCTAAAAGTTGCCACTTCATGACAACCTTGTTCACTCATTTTGCAATTGCCTTAAGTCCATTTTGACATCTGGTGAAGCTCTTCTGTCATATATCAGCCAATGGGAGGAGTTCCAAAATTCTATTGCATAGATGTTTCCAACCTCCACCCCTCACCAAAAGACAGACACAGATATCAAGTAATTTCTGAAACATCAGAAAAATATGAGAATTCAAGATTTGTATTCAAGGAACTTTCCATTGGAGCCGGAAAAAGTATTGGATTCTGCAAGTCATACCCATTGCAGATCCACCCCCTCAATCAACATAGTTATACCAACCTAACCCTCTCACCACAACATTATGTCGGATGGAGCACTTCTCCTGCTGACATAGCGAACATCTCTCAAGGAGGTAGATTCACTAAACCAGAAGGTAAGCTCTACCCTGTCAGCTTAGAGTATCTTCATTAAAGCACCACACTGGTGCACTGATGCAGCGTTTTAAGCGTAGACTTGCCCACAGTACCTAATAGATCTGGGTTCCTGATTTGAACAATCCTTTTAAGCAAACCCCATATTAAACAAATTAATAACTAATTCGGCTCCTCAAAATACACTGCAACTATAAAGGAGATATAGTGGGGAGGGGAAGATAGCTCAGTGGTTTGAGCACTAGGGGCAGGGCTCTTCTTGACCTGCTGCTCAGAAACCAGGAAGAATTAGTAGGGGAAGCAAAAGTGGATGGGAACCTTGGAGGCATGAGATGGCCAAGTTCAGGATCCTGACGCAGGGAAGAAAGGAGAGCAGCAGAATACGAATCTGGACTTCAGAAAAAGCAGACTTCAACTCCCTCAGGGAACTGATGGGCAGGATCCCCTGGGAGAATAACATGAAGGGGTAAGGAGTCCAGGAGAGCTGGCTGTATTTTAAAGAATCCTTATTGAAGTTGCAGGAACAACCATCCCTATATGTAGAAAGAACAGTAAATACGGCAAGCAACCAGCTTGACTTAATAGTGAAATCCTTGCTGATCTTAAATGCAAAAAAGAAGCTTACAAGAAGTAGAAGATTGGGCAAATGACTAGGGAGGAATATAAAAATATTGCTCAGGCATGCAGGAGGGAAATCAGGAAGGCTAAATCACACTTGGAGTTTGGAGTTACAGCTAGCAAGGGATGTTAAGTGTAACAAGAAGGGTTTCTTCAGGTATGTTAGCAACAAGAAGAAAGTCAAGGAAAGTGTGGGCCCCTTACTGAATGAGGGAGGCAATCTAGTGAGAGAGGATGTGGAAAAAGCAAGTGTACTCAATGCTTTTTTTTTTGCCCCTGTCTTCACGAACAAGGTCAGCTCTCAGACTACTGCACTGTGCAGCACAGCAAGGGGAGGAGGTGACCAGCCCTCTGTGGAGAAAAAACTGGTTCAGGATTATTTAGAAAAGCTGCACGAGCACAAGTCCATGAGGCTGGATGCGCTGCATCCGAGGGTGCTAAAGGAGTTGGCGGATGTGATTGCAGAGCCATTGGCCATTATCTTTGAAAACTCATGGCGATCGGTGGAGGTTCCGGATGACTGGAAAAAGTCTAATGTTGTGTCCATCTTTAAAAAAGGGAAGGAGGAGGATCCAGGGAACTACAGTCCAGTCAGCCTCACCTCAGTCCCTGGAAAAATCATGGAGCAGGTCCTCAAGCAATCAATTCTGAAGCACTTAGAGGACAGGAAGGTGATCAGGAACAGTCAGCATAGATTCACCAAGGGCAAATCATGTCTGACTAACCTAATTGCCTTCTATGATGAGATAACTGGCTCTGTGGATGAGGGGAAAGCAGTGGATGTGCTATTCCTTGACTTTAGCAAAGCTTTTGATACGGTCTCCCACAGTATTCTTGCCAGCAAGTTAAAGCAGTATGGGCTGGATGAATGGACCATAAGGTGGATAGAAAGCTGGTTGGATCGTTGGGCTAAACAGATAGTGATCAATGGCTCCATGTCTAGTTGGCAGCTGGTATCAAGCGGAGTGCCCCAAGGGTCGGTCCTGGGGCCGGTTTTATTCAATATCTTTATCAATGATCTGGAGGATGGCGGGGGCTGCACCATCAGCAAGTTTAGAGATGACACTAACCTGGGAGGAGTGGGAGATACGCTGGAGGGATACAGAGGGACCTAGACAAATTAGAGTATTGGGCCAAAAAAAATGTGATGAGGTTCAACAAGGACAAGTGCAGAGTCCTGCACTTAGGACGGAAGAATCCCATGCACTGCTACAGACAAGGGATCGAATGGCTAGACAGCAATACTGCAGAAAAGGACCTAGGGGTTACAGTGGATGAGAAGCTGGATATGAGTCAACAGAGTGCCCTTGTTGCCAAGAAGGTTAACGGTATTTTGCGTTGTATATGTAGGGTGATTGCTAGCAGATCGAGGGACGTTACCGTTCCCCTCTATTCGACATTGGTGAGGCCTCATCTGGAGTACTGTGTCCAGTTTTGGGGCCCACACTACAAGAAGGATGTGGAAAAATTGGGAAGAGTCCAGAGGAGGGCAACAAAAATGGATTAGGGGCCTGGAGCACATGACTTATGAGGAGAGACTAAGAGAACTGGGATTGTTTAGTCTACAGAAGAAAAGACTGAGGGGGGATTTGATATCTGTTTTCAACTACCTAAAAGGGGGTTCCAAAGAGGATGGATCTAGACTGTTCTGAGTGGCACCAGATGACAGAACAAGGAATAATGGTCTCAAGTTGCAGTGGGGAAGGTTTAGGTTGGATATTAGGAAAAACCTTTTCACTAGGAGCGCGGTAAAGCACTGGAATGGGTTACCTACGCAGGTGGTAGAATCTCCTTCCTTAGAGGTTTTTAAAGTTAGGCTTGACAAAGCCCTGGCAGGGATGATTTAGTTGGGGATTGGTCCTGCTTTGCGCAGGGGATTCGATTAGATTATCTCCCAAGGTCCCTTCCAACCCTGATATTCTATGATTCTGTGATTAGCCTGTTAAATCCAGAGTTGTGAGTTGAATCCTTGAGGGGGCCATATGGGGCAAAACTCTGTTGATTCAATTGGGGATTGTACTGCGTTGAGCAAGGGGTTGGACTAGATGATCTCCTAAGGTCCCTTCCAACCCTAATATCCTATGATTCTATGAGATCCTTTCCTATAAAAGTCACCCTACAGAATTTAAAAAGTCAAAAGAAAGAAGAGTGTCCAAATAATTCAGTACTTCCAGAAACAGTGTTCTATCAAGAAGGAAAAAAAGTAACATCTCAAAAGCATGCCTGCATCTGTTAAAATATCTGTATGCAAGACAGGTTTTTTAAAATATTCATGTGACTTCAAGTTTCAAGACAGACTGTGTTAAACATGCAATTTTTTTGAACATGCAAATCAGATGTACACAAAAATGAAACGAGAGAAATTCTTTTGATAGGAAACCAAAGGCAGAGTATTGCTCCAACAGCAAACTAACTATGGGCTACATTTAGAGGGCTAAATGTTACTCCTGAAAGAGTCCATGTACAAATTTCATTGAGAGCAGATCAGGTGCATCCAAAGCGCTCAGTAGAAACAGTAGTAGTTTAATTATTATTTGACACAAATTAGAAGTTTTGGTCCCAAATTTCAATGAGGACAGATATTCTGATGAAAATGTGATATATATATAAACAAACTATTCCTGTTGGAGGTCTTGGTCACCTTCTAATTTAAAAGGAATACAAATCTTATTCCAACAAGTCAAATGAAAGCTTTCCATCAGATTTTACTATTCCATCTTTATTTAGCTACTCAATTATTTCACCATCTCTCTAAAAGGGGGAACTGCAAAGAGTTTGGTGTTTAGAGACAATTAGATGCTTTTGAAAATTATATTAAGTCACTTATGAGCTTATGTCCCATTAACCTTCAGTAAGACTTCAGCTCCTAAGTCCCTTAGACACTTTTGAAATTTTTATCCAGTATCACCAAGTAACCAGCTGAATTTGAGGGTTTTTTTTTTTCTTTTTTGGTATGCTTAACTCTTTATTGTTTTATACTGGACTATTTAAGGAGCAATGCTTCTTTATTTTGTTTGAACCTTTGCTTTGTTTGGTTCATATTTTTTTAATGCCTAAAGTTAGTACAAATTAATGAGCTTTAAATATTACATATATAAATAAACCAAATATATTCAATTATCACAAGACATTCAGGATGCAAGGCGGTTCCTTCCATGGTGAAGTTACGACTTCAAAAGATTCCCAATGGCTTCATGCATAGCTGAGGCTAGCAACAGAAACCAAATTAACTTATATCCACTGAGTTCTCTTTTTCCTCACATCCCCAGATCCCCCGCCCCTCAAAAAAAGCCCACAACAATTCTTGCATAGTTTTAAAAGTTTCACTTTGCATTATTGACATGCCATACCTGAGCTGCCACATGTTAGTAGTGGTTTGTTAGTTGATTTGAGGTGCCCAGGAGAATTTAATGCATTGCTACAGGAGCTTGTCTCTGTATTCAAGTTATGTGCACTTGGTGATGCCAATGGACTGCAATACAGGTTTTTCCACTTACCAGCTAGAAGGAAAATACAAGAAAGCCATTTATATTACCAGATTAGCTTTGAAAATGAATGCGGTTGGGGGAAAAAGGCAGTATATCAAAGAGGACCAAGCATTATTATCAGCATTTAGAATCATCCATCATGAATGAAGAACTAATCATCACACTAAGTGAAAAGCCACACAATATTTCCTCTTCTACTCTGCCATGCACTCCCCACAACCCTTTCCTGGAATAATCACTGTTTAATAACCCAAGAGCAGCTCCCAAGACTGGGATTTTTCAAAGATGAATGGCTGGGGGGTGGAGAATCTCAGCCTTGGTCTTCAAAAAAGACTTCAAAATTTTGAAGCAGAACAATGAAAATGTGATGTACAATTTAACTGATAATGAAAATAGTTTCATGGTCTTTACATTCAGATATGCACATTCCTTTGGATTGTTACTCAATATCAAAGTATTAAGCTACTTTGATATAACTTTGGCTTAAAACTTCAAACAAAGATGTTTAAAATATCTGATGTGCAAAACCCACACTCCAGAAACAGTAAACAAAATACTGAAGATTAAAGACACATATATGATGTTCTAGTTAAAATGAAATGGGAGAGGAATAAAGCCTGATCAGAGAAGAGCTCAACACAAGAGAGTACTTTAATGGAAAAATGTGAAAGAGAAAGTGAATGGTTAATATAATAAAAATACCTTCATCCATCTTTTGGGTTACAGGAAGTTCACCAAAACAGACTGAGTTTTTCAACAAACCCGGCTCTACAACCTACATTCAGATATCATACACCACCCTACGCTGAGGCCTGACTCAAAATAAATCTGATAATGCACCTTGCTGAACATACTGTCAGCACATAAATAAAATAAAAACATCTTCCTATCAAGGGCCTGGGCCCACATGACTGAAGTAGGACTTCTTGGCTGAATCAAGGCAAATGTTAGCATTTTCTTCTGTGAGAAAATTGTGTCTATTTCAAATTTAAGCAGACAGTAATGCCAAATGTATACGAAAATTATTTTTCCAGTAGCTAGGACGGTCAACTGACTGTCATATGTCAGTTCTCCCAAACATTGCTCTCCCAGTACCATGCTCTGCCAAGCACATGACTTGGATTTAGAAGGAATGTATCATGAGGAAGGCAAAGATTTTGTCCTCTATACTTTTAATATAAGTCACGGACAGGTCACGGGCAAAAAAGAGAAATTCACAGAAGCTGTGACCTGTCTGTGAGTTTTACTAAAAATGTCCAGAACAAAATGGGGATCAGCTCGGGGGTTCCCCTGCCATCCACAATGGCTGGGAGTTGCGGCGGCCTCCAGAGGCTGTGGGTGGACCCCGCAGCTCCAGGCCCCGCCATGGGCCCTGCAGCTCCTCACTACTGAAGTCACAGAGGTTGCCAGAAGTCATGGATTCAGTGACTTCCGCAAGCTCCATGATGAAATTGTAGCCTTAATCATGAGTCAGGCCAGACGACAGAGATGATGCAACATGTATCACACTTTCCTATCACCTAACAACTGGTCACTGAAAGATGCTGCAGCAGGAGATCACAATCTCTTAGATTGCAGCAACCATGGCATCTACTATGGGAGAAGAGTGGAAAAACAGATCACACGCACACGACAGGAAGAGGAAAATTAACAAAATTACTAAATTTTTTTTTTTTTTTTTTTTTTTTTTTTTTTTTTTTTTTTTTTTTTTTGCAGAGAGTGAAAGTACAGAAGAGTTTTGTTTTCCACACATGCTTTGCTCTGACTGGTATTAAAAATATGCAATTTTTAAAGTAGAGTCTTCAATTTAAAAATAAAGGATCAAATTAAATCTTTTGTAAATACGATAATCTGAAAACAGTAAGTCCTTCTTAGATTTATACATCGAATGTGAAATCTCTGTAAAAAGCCAGATATAGACAGAAATCAACAAGATTATCTTCTCTGAATAGGTCAGAAGTGCCTGTGTTAGTGTTAATCCATTTTAGTTTAGCAAAATGAATGCAGAAAGCTCTAATTATCAGAGTTAAAGCTAAGTTTGATTGATCTATATCCAGTTTGCAGAGACATCTCACTTCTGATTCCATTATTTGGTTTACAGATATCTTTCTTAATAAAGCACAGAAGTTTTATATAATGACAAACATACTTCAGAAGTGCTCCTAGATTTATAGATATAGATATATATAGCTAGCTAGCTAGACACGTTCTATATTTACTTTAAGCCTGTAATACACTATACTTTATTTCTAGTTCAACTATTACTTCAGTAATAATGCAGCATATATCTAAGTATTAATGATATATTTAGTGTACATACCTTGGTCAAGTCTATTTATAAGAGCTCGGCAGGCTACTTCTGTCTCAGGACTTGGGTTATCCAACACCTGTCGACACCATTTTAAAGGAGGCTCTGTTTTTTGATCCACAGTGGATTTTCTTGGAGACACATATAGCCTTAAACAAAGGAATTGAAAAGGTATGTTGGGTAAATGTTTATTAATTCAAACCCTCCTTTTATACTTTTGTAATAGAATATGTTTTCTTAAAGTACTTACTACAATATATTTGTTTGTTTTTAAAGACATCTGCTCAAGAAACCCCTACTATAGAAGAAATCACAGACACACCCCTAGAATACCCCTGGTCAGGGCTCTATCTGCTACCCAAGATCCATAAACCTGGAAATCCTTGATGCCCCATCACCTCAGGCATTAGCACTCTTAATGGCAGGATTACCTGGCTTTTTGGACTCTCTCCTCAGACCCTATGCTACCAGCATTCCTAGTTATCTCCAAGACACCACTGACTTCCTGAGGAAACTAAAATGCATTGGTTACCTTCCTGAAAACACCATCCTGGCCACTGTGGATATAGAAGCTCTTTACACAAATAGTCCACATGAGGACGGACTATAAGCTGTTAGGAACAGTATCCTTGATGAGGTCACAGCACACCTGGTGGCTGAGCTTTGTGATTTTGTCATCACCCACAACCATTTCAGATTTGGGGACAACTTATACCTTCAAGTCAGTGGCACTTCTATGGATTCCCACATAGCCCCACCATTTTTATGGCTGACTTAGAACAATGCTTCCTCAGCTCGTCCCCTAGCATCCTTTCCCTATTTGCTCTACACTGTTAACATCTTCATTATATGGACCCATGGGAAGGAGGCCCTTGAAGAATTCCACCTGGATTTCAATAATTTCCACGCACCATCAACCTCAGCCTGGAAGAGTCCACATGAAAGATCGACTTCCTGAACAGTACAGTGCAAATAAGTGATGGTCGCATAAACACCACCCAATACCTGAAACCTACTGACCACTATACTTATCCACATGCCTCAAGCTTCCATCCAGGACACATCATACAATCCATTGTCTACAGCCGGGGTCTCCAAACTATGGCCCAGAGGCTGGATCTGGCCCCCGGCTTCGATTTGTCCGGCCCTCCAGCTGAGCAGGCATGCCAACCAGGCACACTGAGAAGCCGCTGCTGCACACCCCACCACCCCCACCCCCGCCCGCGAGCCGCTGCCAGCAGCCCCATGTGCAGAGGTGTGAGTGCCCCTGCAGCAGCAGCCGGAGGAGCGAAGGGGGGGATTTTGCATATATTGAATTTTTTCACAGTCGCTTCGGCCCACGAAGCCCCTTCAAAAATCTAATATGGCCCTCGTCTCGAAGTTTGGAGACCCCTGGTCTACAGCCAAGCCCTAAGATATAACTGCATTTGCTCCAATCCCTCAGACAAAGAGAAACGCCTAGAAGATCTTTATCAAGCATTCTTAAAGCTAAAATACCCACCTGGGGAAGTAAGAAACAGATTGCCAGAGCAAGACGGGTACCCAGAAGTCACCTACTACAGGACAGGCCCAACAAGGAAAATAACAGAATGCCATTGCCCATCACATACAGCCCCCAGCTAAAACCTTCCCAGCACGTCATCAACGATCTACAACCTGTCCTGGAAAACGATCCCTCACTCTCACAGACATTGTGGGGGCAGGCCAGTCCTCACTTATAGACAGCCCCCCAACCTGAAGCAAATACTCACCAGAAACTACACACCACATCACAGAAACACTAATCCAGGAACTAATCCCTGTAAAAAACCCCTTTGCCTACTTTGTCCCCATATCTACTCTAGAGACACCATCAGAGGACCCAACCACATCAGCCATACCATCAGGGGCTCATTCACCTGCACATCTACTAATGTGATATATGCCATCATGTGCTGGCAATGCCCCTCTGCCATGCACATTGGCCAAACTGGACAGTCTCTATGTAAAAGAATGGACACAAATGAGACATCAGTAATAGTAACATACAAAAACCAGTAAGAAAACACTTCTATCTCCCTGAACATTCAACAACAGATTTAATAGTTATTCTTCAACAAAAAATCTTCAAAAACAGACCTCAAAAAGAAACTGCAGAGCTACAATTCATTTGCAAACTTAACACCATTAACTGGGCTTGAACAAAGGCTGGGAGTGTCTGGCTATCTTGGTAATGACACCTCCTCATCAATTATTGGGAGTGGACCACATCCACCCTGACTGAATTGACCTTGTCAGCACTGGTTCTCCACTTGTAACGTAACTCCTTCCTCTTCATGTGCCAGTATATTTATGCCTGTATCTGTAATTTTTACTTCATGCATCCGAAGAAGTGGGGGGTTTTACCCACAAAAGCTTATGCCCAAATAAATCTGTTAATCTTTAATGTGCCACTGGACTCCTCATTGTTTTTATCTAGGGAGGTGGTGGAATCGCCATCCTTAGAGGTTTTTAAGGCTCAGCTTGACAAAGCCATGGCTGGGATGATTTCGTTTGGGTTGGTCCTGCTTTGAGCAAAGGATTGGATTAGCTGACTTCCTGAAGTCTCTTCCAACCCTAATCTGCTATCATTAGGAAAACCTGTTTAACAAGTTACCTTAGGAGGTTGTGGAATCCCTCACTGAAGGCTTTTAAGAGCAGGTTAGACAAACACCTATCAGGAATGCTCTAGATATACTTAATCCTACATCATCCCACGGGGATAGACAGATGACCTCTTGAGGTACCTTTTAGCACTATATTTCTAGGATTCTATATACTGGAAGAAGCTAACATTCTGTAACTTCTTACTGCAAATCTCATTGAACAGACATTTCTACAGTCACAAGTAAATAAAACGAGAAATACTTGTGGCACCTTAGAGACTAACCAGTTTATTTCAGCATAAGTTTTTGTGGGCTATAGTCCACTTCACTGGATGCATAGAATGGAACACACAAAAGTAAGATGCATAGAATGGAACACACAAAAGTAAGATGCATTTATATACACAGAAAGCAAAAAAAGTTGTAAATTACCATACCAATTCTAAGAGGCTGTTTAAATTTGGATGGGCTATTATCAGCCTCTTAGAATTGAGTGTTGGGGACAACTTCCTGGTACAAATGCTAGAGCAGCGGTTCTCAAAGTGGGGGTTGACACACCTCGGGGAGGTTGCCGGGCACCTCCCGAGGGGTCGCGAGTCCTTGTGGCTGCCAAGAAGCCACCGAATTGATTGCTTCCGCATTTGGCGGCTTTTCGGCGGACATACTGAGCCCTGTCAGGAGCGCTTGGCATGTCCATCGAAAAGCCACTGCGGAATACGGAAGTAATCAATTCAGCGGCTTTTCAGCGGACACACAGGGGTCACGCCGAGAAGCCGCTTCTAAAAAAAATGGGTCGCGGTTCTCGGAAGTTTGAGAACCGCTGTGCTAGAGGAACCTAGTAGAGACTGTGCTCCTCTTGACTTGCTGCTTACAAGCAGGGAATAATTGGTAGGGGAAGTAGAAGTGGGCAGTAACCTAGGTAGCAGTGACCATGCGATGGTTCAGTTCAGGACATGAAGAAGAAGAAAAAGAAGAGGAAGAAGAAGAGGAGGAAGAAGAGGAAGAAGAAGGAGAAAGGAGAGTAGCAAAATACAGATCCTGGACTTCAGAAAAGCAGACTTGGACTCCCTTAGGGAACTGATGGGCAGGATCCCCTGGAAGGCTAATCTGAGGAGGCAAGGAGTCCAGGAGAGCTTGCTGTATTTTAAAGAAGCCTTATTGAGGGCGCAGGAACAAGCCATCCCAAACTGCACAAAAAATAGCAAATATGACCAGCTTGTCTTAACAGTGAAATCTTCAGTGAGCTTAAACTCAAAAAGGAAGCTTACAAGAAGTGGAAATTTGGACAGTTGATTCAGGAGAAGTCTAAATATATTGCTAGAGCATGCAGGGGTGTAATCAGGAAGGACAAGGCACAACTGGAGTTGCAGCTAGCAAGGGACATGAAAGGCAAAAAGAAGGGTTTCTATAGGTATGTTAGCAACAAGGTGGTGGTCAGGGGAAGTGTGGGCCTCTTACTGAATGGGGGAGGAAACATAGCATCAGATGATGTGGAAAAAGCTGAAGTACTCAATGCTTTTTTTGCCTTGGGCTTCGCAGAGAAAGGCAGCTCCCAGACTGCTGCACTAGGCAACACCGCATGGGGAGTAGGTGATCAGTCCTCAGTGGTGAAAGAACTGGTTTCTTTATTTAGAAAAGCTGGATGTGCACAAGTCCATGGGTCCAGATCTAATGCATACAAGTGTGCTGAGGGAGTTGGCTGATGTGATTGCAAAATCATTGGCCATTATCTTTGAAAATTCGCGATCGGGGAGGTCCCAGATGATTGGAAAAAGACAAATATAGTGCCCATATTTAAAAATATGAAAAAAGAGAAACCGAGAAACTACAGACCGGTCAGCCTCACTTCAGTCCCCAGCAAAATCATGGTGCAAGTCCTCAGGGAATCCATTTTGAAGCACTTGGAGGAGAGGAAGGTGATCAGGAACAGTAAACATCGATTTACCAAGGGCAAGTCATGCCTGACCAACCTGATTGCTTTTCTATGATGAGATAATGGGCTCTGTGGATATGGAGAAAGCGGTGGATATCTTGACTTTAGTTTCAAAACTTTTGAAACTGTCTCCCACAGTATTCTTACCAGAAAGTTAAAAAGTATAAATTGGATGAATGGACTGTAAGGTGGATAGAAAGCTGGCTAGATTGTTGGGCTCAATGGGTAGTGATCAACAGCTCAATGTCTATTTGGCAGTCGGTATCAAGTGAAGTGCCCCAGGGGGTCAGTCTTGGGGCCGGTTTTGTTCAACACCTTTATTAATTATCTGGATGATGGGATTAATTGCATCCTCAGCAAGTTCACAGATGACACTAAATTTGGGGTGGGGGGAAAGACACGCTGGTTCAATCCTAAGCATTAATAAAGAATATTAAGCTTTTAGTAACAGTATTTTACTTAGCCTTATATTTGTGGTAATCCATCAAAGAAGAACAGATGAAAATATACACCAGTTCCTGATTTTTAAGTACTGCATCTAAACAGAGCAAAATGAGAATCGAGAAGATATCCAATTGACAAGTTCCCCTAAAATCTCCACTGATATAGATAGCTCACAATTCCGTACCATCCAAAAAAAATCTGATTTAAAGATCGCAGATTAAAAAAAATATGCATTACATGTTGTTTAAGTGGATGGGGACACCGTGCAGAAAGACATAGTAAGATCATTGCTAAACTTTAGGCAAGAAATATATTTGTACGATGAGGGCTATAAATTTTAACTCTAAAGTGGGAATGATTTTCAAATAAAGATTCAAAATTGTTTTGAGAGCTGCAAGTATTATACAGAATTTGTCTACAATTTAAACTGCAAATAGCAGCAAACCTGAATTGTCAAGACATATGCTTAGGGCTTGTCTACACTAGAAAGTTTTGTCACCAAAAAATGCCTTTTGGCAACAAGACAGTGATAGCATACACACTGCAATGGGATTTTTTTCTGAAAAAAAGCCCAGTTTTGATGACAAAAAAACTTCCACCCAAGAGAGACTTGTGTCTTTTCCCCTCCCTTTATTTTTGAAAAACAGTGTAAACACCACACCTTTTTTTCCAACTTTTATTTGCCTCCAGAAAATGTCCCACAATTTCCATGCTGCCGCTCTGGACAATGGTTTGAACTTCACTGCCCTGCAGCCAACGCACCTCTCTCCTTGCAAGCCCCATGAATTTTAAATCTCATTTCCTGCTTGCTGGCTTCCCAGGCGAGCATGGCTGGATATCACATCAAACGCGTTCCCGCTTGGACCACCAGTATATGGGCTATACGATTAGGATGTGGGGAGAGGAGTCTGTTCAGCTGCAGCTGCGACTGACCCATATGAATTGGGACACATATGGGCAAATTTCTCAAGACTTGTGAGAAAAGGGCGGTGATCAGTGCAAAGTGAAGACAAAGAAGATGAGGCAGGCGTACCTTAAGGCGTAAGAGGCACACCTTTGCTCTGGTGGTGCACTTAAGGCCTGCCAACTCAATAAGGAGCTGAATGCTATCCTCTGTGGTGACCCCACCTAGATTGTCGACAGCCCCGTGGATACTTCAGAGGCAGCAGAAAGAGGGGGTAACCTTGATGCTGAAATTCTGGATGAAGAAGGGGAGCTAGAAGAGGATGTGGAGCTCCCAGCAGGGTCGCCTAGTGGGGGCAGGCTGCCAGGAACTTTTCTCCACTCCAGAAGTGTTCTATGGGGAGCAGGAAGCAGATGAGACGCTGGGTAAGTTGCTGTGACTTGTGTAGGGAATCAAAAAGCAGGAGGCAGGTAGTGTTTTATGTGAGCTGGACATTGGCCTGTGTAGCCAATCTGCATGGTCAAGCAGGGTGCTGATGGACATCAAGACCTGCAGGGAATCCTCCAGGGATGGGCTCTGGAAAGTTTCCAAGAGGTACTTGTTAATCCTCTGCCGCAGATTCCAAGGGATTGCAGCCTTGTTAGTTCCCCCATTGTAGGAAACTGTACCATGCCATTTAGCAATCACTGGAGCTGGGACCAAAGCAGCACATAGCTGAGCTGCACATAAACCAAGGTGAAAACTGCAAGCATGTAATTGTTCCCTGGTTTCCCTATTAACCTGCAGCAGTGAGATGTCAGCCAGCAGGTCGGCTGCCTGTGAAAAAGTGTGTGATAATATTAGAATGAGTTCCCTGCAAGCTGTGATCGTTTTGTCCATACGCACAACCACCTTCCTGCCACTCACCAGGACTGGGATGCTCACAGAGCTGAGTACCTGCCTAGAGTCAGTAAGAAAGTGATTGCTACTATTTGCAAAGGGCCCTTGTCACCGAAATGTTTCAATCATTTGCTGGAATTTAATAATCCCTCTTCTGTGCATTGTCCACAGCAGCCGAGATCTTTAGGAACACACCACACATCCCTGCCAACTGGCTTCGGCAGATAAGGAAGAAGCCAAGATGCAGCAAAGAAGACATGTTCAGGGAGGTGCTGCAGTGTGATGAGAGGCAGACCAGGGAATGCAAAGAGTGCTGGGAAGCCAAAAATCAGGACAGAAAAGAGAATGCAGCATTTGCAACGCAAGCGACAGAGCGGATGATAAAAGTTACGGAGGATCAGACAGAGATGCTCAAGTGTTTGATATAGCTGTAGACTGAGCAGATTCATGGCTGATCTCCAATGCAACACATACACAATTCTTTACCAACCTCTCCTACCTGCCCCACGTGCCAACATTCCTTTTCACTTCACAGCACTCCTGAGTTTCCCCATCACTCCCACCCCCTCTCACAGCTTGGACAAGGATAGCTGGAGCTACACGCAGTTGTGAGGTTTTACCCTTTTTAATAATAAATAAAAGGCTAAGATATTTAATGGTACAGCATTTTTATTCTGTGTTCTACAAAAGCGTATAGCAATCAATTCACTCTCAGGAACAGGCTTCTAAAGCATTTTGTTGCATAGAACTTGGGCCCCAAAATTGTTCATGGATGCACCAGGGAAGCAACTTCAAATGTGTTACTACCTCTCATTGTCAAAGTGGTTCCTCAAAGCCTCTCTGTTAATAGCAGCCCTCTGGGCTCCTCTGACAGCCCTAGCATCTGGCTGTTCAAACTGTGCAGCCAAGCACTTTGCCTCAGTGCTCCATACCTTAGCAAATATCTCACCTTTAGATTCACACATATTATGCAAAGTGCAGCACACACAGCTATGATCACAGGAATATTATCCTCAGTAAGGTCTAGCCTACCATTGAGACACCTCCAACAAGCTTTCAAATGCCCAAAGGCATGGTCAACTACCATGGGGCATCTGCTCAGCCTGTTGTTAAAATGCTCCTTGCTGCAGATTGGGGCCAGCTCAGCACATAGCTCCAGGAAGGTTGCTTTATGAATCCTGAAGTTCTGTACCCATTGGTCTTTATCCCACACCTGCACAACAATGCAATCCTACTAATCAGTGTTCGTTTCTCTAGCCCAAAAGTGATGATCTACTGTATGCAGATACTCTGTGAATGCCAAAAGCACTGATAAGTTGCTGCCATCCATATCACAATCGGGTGCCTGTCAGTCAGTAACTTTGCGAGTAACACTGCTGCCATGTGCGATATCCTAATGACAATTAACAGTGTACAGGAGAGAAGTGTGGGATCCGTCCTCTCTCACTGCAGATGCTAGCGCTCACTACAAAGACTGACAATTGGAAAAACAGCATGAAAGGAAAGCCAGAACGACATGAAAGGAAGCCAGAAACTGTTGGAGGGCTGGGACACGAAGTGGTGCATGACAGGACAATTTGCACGTCCCAGGATGCGCCATGTTTCGTTTCTACCTTCCCAAGTGGCATCCTCAAGCACTGTGGGATACATACAATGATGCCTCAAGTGTGGACACAATCTGTCGACTGAGGGAGCAAACGTAGACTCGCTTTGGCGACTTTGCTTTTGTTGATTTTTTTCACGTTTCATCGACAAAACTTGCCAGTGTAGACAATCCCTTAGTTTTCTGCATCTCTCCTGCAGCAGCTGATATCACCAATAGCAGCTAAAGCAGTGCATGGGTTACATATCATTATGCTGATTTAGAGGTTTCTGAAATATAGATTGATGCAGTGGGAAAGAGACTCTAGTGTTTACACTTATTTAAGATTTTAATATATAAAATGTGCCCTTCCAGAGTGTTTGAGAGGCATCTACATAGGTCAATGAAGCATGTAAAATTCAACATGTAGATCCCACATTATTCTATTTCCAAAACCAAGTGTCCACCTCTCCTTTAGCCAAAGGAAAAGTTACGATAGCCAGGACTTGAAATGTTTGCCCCACGCTAAATAGTCTTCCAACTAATACCTAAGATGACTGTACCACCAACCATCAGGCAATATAAGACAGTCGTGTTTACTGCTGTACATATATCAAGTGAGATTTTGTGCCATACATTCAGGGTACCACAGAAACTTGTATGGGCTGCAGTGAAAACCCTCCAATTAAAAAGTAATTCATTATGTCTCTCATAGCCTTTTTAAAAAAAAAATAAAAATAAAATAAAGTATCTTTCCGCTTTCTGGCTTCACCCTACTTTGTCCTATAACAGACTAAGATGCAGCTTTTCCTCATGATGTCCCCGATGTTTTGTTTCCTTCTTTTTCACTACTTCCTATCCTCGTCTTTCTCTCTCTCAGTCCACTGCCCCACTGTACACAGCAGAAAATTTGCTCCTGAATCTCAAGTTTATTTTAAATCAAGTTTTCCTGCTTGTTGATTTACAAAATCAGTGCTTTAAATCAATCCATTCTTTCCAAAACTAGATATAAAACAGCAAAAAATGACCCCAAAAGGGTTGGATTGAGAGGTTGTGGGAAGAGATACAGAAGATGATATATGTTCTAGCGACATACACATCTAGTTAATTCCTTTGTTTGTAAATTGCCTTTATAAATAGTAAGTATAAAAACTGACATTTTTGAAGAGCAATGTAAGGGAGCAGTCCAACAATCCTTCGACAAGTAAAAGCCAATGACTGTGTCATAATCATACAGCTAAGGGTAGCTTAGAATTCACCCTTACCTGTAAGGGGTTAAGAAGCTCAAATAACCTTGTTAGCACCTGACCAAAAGAACCAATGGAGAAGGAAGATATTTTCAAATCACGGGGGTGGGGGGAGAGAGGCTTGCTTTGTGCTCTCTGTTTTTGTGTGTGTTTGCTCTTGGGACTGCGAGGAACCAGACAGATATCCATTTCCTCCAAACCATCCTGAACAAGTCTCTCATATTACAAAAAAAAGTAAGTAAAAGCCAGGCAAGGCATGTTAGATTATTTTTTATTTTATCTTGTGAATTTTCCCTTTGCTAGCAGGAGGTTTGTTACTGTTTTTGTAACTTTGAAACTAAGCCTAGAGGGGGTTCCTCTGCGTTTTGAATCTTTTGTTACCCTGTAAAGTTATCTTCCATCCTGATTTTACAGAGGTGATTCTTTTACCTTTTCTTTAAATAAAATTCTTTTTTTAAGAACCTAATTGATTTTCACTGTCCTAAAGACCCAGGGGTTTGGGTCTGTGCTCACCTGTACCAATTGGTGAGGATATTATTTCTAAGCCTTCCCAGGAAAGGGGTGTAGGTCTTGGGGGGATATTTTTGGGGGATTAGGAACTCCAAGTGGTCCTTTCCCTGAATCGTTGTCTCAGTCACTTGGTGGTGGCAGCATACCATGCAAGGACAAAAAGGGGAGTTGTGCCTTGGGGAAGTTTTAACCTAAGCTGGTAAAAACAAGCTTAGGGGGTCTTTCATGTGGGTCCCCACATCTGTACCCCAGAGTTCAGAGTGGGGAAGGAACCCTGACAGACTGCTACTGTTCACATTTATTTAGAAAGTTACTTGCAATTTTGATAGCTGGCTTCCTGCCATGCATGCTTTCTCATGGACTAATTACTTGTGGTGTAAGCAGATATGCCATTTTGAGTAGCTGTTCACAAGAGACAGAGACACCCAAGAAAATGAAAACAAAGTCAAACTACAAACTTCAAAACTATTTAAAGTGAAGCCTGTTACATTCCACATAGTAACACATCTATGAGCAGGGTGTATAAAAGGGGTCTCTGATCAATGTGATGTTATTTTTGACAATGTAACTGGTTTAGAAGATGGGAGGAACAGCTACCTTAGGACTTCAATGAGATACTACATGGACAGGTCCGTAAGACTGGAATCTTATTAAGTTAAGAGAAAAAATATCTTCAGAACAGAACGGAAGTTGACAATGTAACCCTAAAATTCCATTTCTGATATTTTCATTTTAAAAAAAGCTAACAGCACACTTCCTGACTTTTAGCATTTAAGGTTCCAAAAACAAATTTAACTCTGTCCCCTTATTTCAATCAATGCTCATATTGGCTCGTATTAGCTTGCAAATATGTAGACATGTGCGTAAGCACCTCACATCCTGGCTCTTAGAGGTTGTTAGAAAAAATATTTAAAGTCTACTGAAAAGGTCATAAGTTGCATAATTCAAAAATGTCCGACAAAATAAGTTTTCTAAAGACAAAACTCCTCTGGTTCCAGAGGTTTTAAGAAAGGTAAATCCAAAGCAGAAGCTACTTACCAAAAGTCTGATCTCTGAACTCCCACTAATCACAAAACATGCAAAAAACCAAACTGAAGAATATGTATTTCTGTACCTGTAATACTGTAAAAACTTAAATAAAGGAACTTTTACTTTATAATTTGGCCTGTTTTGGTTATTTATTATAGGAAAGGCTGGTAATAGCACTGCCTGTTAAGGCTGCTCCACACTTCCTATTACACTGCTCTACAGCCAGAATGCTTCTGAAATAAATGTAGTCAAACTTTATTAATTCTGGGTCACCGAGAACGAAAATGATGCTTAACATTGTTGATTGGCTCTAGTTTTCAAGATATGCTATTGGGTCAGAATATACGACCCTTGACATGGGAATGGCGGAGGAGAAGTGAGTTATGAAGGGAAGGGATCTCAATTTAAACCAGAAATGACTAAAATACATCTTTGACTGGATCTATGAATAAATCTATGACTGGGTTTGGACAGTACTTGCTTTTTAGGCAAAACAATGAATGATGCAATCTGAAGCTGGTATACATGACATGAATTGCATCATGTTATTCCTAGAAGTCATGGATGATGCAATCATAACGAAGCTTGTATCACTCTGCTGAACAAACTGCCCTACATCAGCTCTAGAAATCACACAGTGTCGTGCTCTCTTATTTGTCAGTGTTTGATTTTGCAAAGGGACACATTTCTGTTTAGCCAAAGTGAGCAGAGATGCCTCGCACTTGTGTGAACAGTGCAGATAACTTCTGCTATGTTTGTGGTGAAGTGACTTTTGCATCACAAAAGCGCAGTATAACCACTATGGTTAAGAAAGCCTATCACCTTTATTTTGGCTGCAAAATTGGAGATCAGGACAAGAGGTGGGCCCCACATATATGCTGCAACACTTGTGCAACAAATCTTCGCCAGTGGTTGAACAGGAAAAGGAAATCTATGCCTTTTGCAGCGCCAATGAATTGGAGAGAGCCAACAGATCATACCAGCAATTGTTATTTCTGCATGGTGCCTCCAGTTGGGAAAGGTGTGTCAAAGAAGAAAAAGTGGACTGTACATTATCCAAACATTCCATCAGCTATACGCCCAATACCCCACGGAGAAGGACTGCTGGTTCCTGATGCACCAGAATCACTCTCACTTGAGTCAGACGAGGAAGAGGAAGAGGATGAAACTTCTGGTCCTGAACCATCAATGTCACAGGACCCACATTTTCTCACATCCTCCTCCTCTGAACCACAACTCATAAAGCAAGCTGAATTGAATGACCTTGTCAGGGATTTGGAACTACCCAAGAGTAAGGCAGAGCTGTTGGGCTACAGACTACAGCAGTGGAATCTCCTGGCAGGTGACATTACGGTTTCCATGTTCCGTGACCGTCAAAAGGATCTTGTCCCATTCTTCTTCATGGAAGGTGATCTTGTAGCCTGCAACAAGATCGATGATGTGATTGCAGCCCTCAACATCGTTCACGATCCAGATGAGTGGAGACTCTTCACTGATTCATCGAAGACGAGTCTTAAAGCTGTTTTGCTGCATAATGGCAATGTTTTGCCATCAATTCCAGTTGGTCATGCAGTCCATATGAAGGAAACCTAGGACAACATGAAACAACTTTTGAGGTGCATAAACTATGACCAACATCAGTGGCAGCTTTGTGGCGATTTGAAGGTTGTTGCTCTCTTGCTTGGTCTGCAGACTGGATACACAAAGTACTGCTGTTTTCTCTGTGAACGGGATAGTCGTGCAAGAGATTCCCACTACATCAAGAAAGATTGGCCACTCCGACAGTCATTGGAGCCTGGGAGGAAAAGTGTTCAGCATCCCCCACTTGTTGAATCAAGGAAGATTTTGTTACCACCCTTACACATCAAGCTGGGTCTGATGAAGAACTTTGTCAAGGCCATTGACAAAACACAAGCAGCTTTCAAGTACCTCTGTGGAAAATTTCCAAGGTTAAGTGAAGCTAAGATAAAGGAAGGTGTCTTTGTTGGTCCTCAGATTCGTGAACTTCTTCGAGATGATGCATTTGACCATGCACTGCGTGGCAAGGAAAAGACGGCATGGAAAGCCTTCCAGTCAATGGCAATACATTTTCTTGGAAACAACAAGACAGACAACTACAGGTTGTTGGTGGAAAACCTCCTCAAGGCATACAAAAGCCTTGGTTGCAACATGTCACTAAAGATACATTTTTTGCATTCTCATCTAGATTTTTTCCCACCGAACTGCGGAGCAGTGAGCGACGAGCACGGCGAACGATTTCACCAGGACATTGCAACAATGGAGAAACGCTATCAGGGCAAATGGAGCCCATCAATGCTTGCAGACTATTGCTGGACAGTGACAAGAGATGCTCCATTTAATGAATAAAAGAGAGAAGCCAAGAAGCGCTGAGTAGACACTGAATAGGACTAAACTATGTACATAATAGTTTTTTGCCTTTTGTTTCATAATACATTTTATTTATATAACCCTTTTGCTAATTTTTGAAGTGTTACATAAACAGAACAGGTGAAATATCATGTAAAGCAACCATAAACACATGAAAAGACCTAGGTTTACAATTTATGATTAAAACTCTACTATCTACACAATACACATAGACATAAAATGTAAAAACTTAAATATCTTAGAAACAGTAGCCAGTTTTAATTGTCATATTTGAATTCAGCACATCAAAATACATAATAAATATCACATTTTATCTCTGAAGCAGACGACTTCTAAAAAATTGTAGACCAGTGTTATAAGACCCTATTTTTATTTGCTTAAAGCTTTGCCCAACTTCAGCCTCTGAGTTGAAATTTTCCATCTGGATGTCAGATTAAAACTGAATTTTTCTGGAAAATGACAGCCAAAATGGTTCAGTCATTTCCAAGAACATGACTAGTGAAAAATTCATTTTGCCTCCCATGTTAACAATTTTTGAGAGCTGTTCTTTGAAATGCTCTATTGCCTTTCTGCTTTGGAGAAGGGACTTGAAATTTGGCAGGTATTAGCCTAGTCTAAGATGCATATTTGGCTACCCTCATGAAAAGCCATGCAAATTATAAGTCTTCTTTGGAAAGGGGTGGTGAGGGAGGAAACTGCAATTTGCATATACTCTGAGCTAAGAGACTGATTTTTAAGCAGCTAATATTTTCAAAGATTCCATCTTCATTGCATGCTCCATCCCCCTCCCAGCTCCCACATATAACTACACTGCATACGGACCATCCCCAGAGAGTGATCGAGTACGCACTAGCCCTGGGCTACATGGGCTTAGGACTTTTCCTGTAATAGCTACTCTAGGCCAGGACCAGGTACTTGAACTGCGTTCAGGAACCTAGTATCTTCTGTTCTCTCAATAACCTCCCTGCTGGTATCCAGGCAGCATGGAGAAAGATGCAATCCAATTCATATGCACAAATGAAAAGCCAGTCCAAAGATAAAAAGGAATAAGCTGGGACAAATCGTCTGATGAGATTTGGAATTGGGGACAGGGTGGGTGGGTAGGAGGATGAGAAAGAAACTGACACTGGGAATTGGAAAAAGGCAGGCTTCCACTGTTTAGGTAAGGCTCAGGGAAGAGAGGGAGACTAAAACAGGGTTCTGGTTGGGGGTGGGAGGAGGGTGTTTGAGGAAGAATGAGGTAAGGAGGGTATGACACTCTATACTTTGGGGAAACACCCAGCATCCCTATGTTCATCCTAGTAAAATGACTGTGTGGTATCCAATGCAAAGTTTGTCATGTTGGGTATCTTCAGAAGGCTCGTGATGCACTGAGCATTTTTGTTATAGTGATGCGATAGTAATTGTTCTTACAGTAATGTTATGGTTACGTCATGTATATAGTTATGAGGCTGAAAATGTATCTTCATAGCTTAAAACAAGACCAGGCAAAAACTTTCCAAGAGCAGAGCGGCAGTTCACACCTCATCAGGACATGTATGGGACAAACCCAGCGCAGCCTCAGAGGAACAAAAGGACGCTGGCCTAGGCAGCAACAAAAGGAGCTGTTGGACCCTCAAGTGAGTCACCCCGCTTCCCTTGGTCAGTCAGGGATTACAATGAGGCAATGCTCAGCTAACTTTGAAGGGGAGGGGGCAAAGCCAAGAGGGAAGAAAGAACATGATAAAAGGCAGAGACCTTTGCTGTGCTCTTCCACCTAGATCTACAGACACCACACCAAGCGACTGAAGCACTGGTCAGAGGAGAGAGTTTGGATGAAGGGCAACCAGCCAGCCTATGGGGAGAAGCATCTAAATTTGTAAGGGCCTTGAAAATGTTAAGATCAGCTTATAATGTGCTTTGCGTTTATTTCATTTGACCAAATCTGACTTGTTATTCTCTGAATTTATACTCATTGTGACGGAGTTAGACCAGAAGGGTACAGGAGAGTGCTGGAAGGCAGGTATATCAGCCTCAGGATGTGCAGGTCCCTGTTCCCTGGATAGCCAAACAAAGACTACTCCAGGCCAATAAGGAAGCTTCTAGAAAGGAGTAGAAACAGCTAGGCTGATTGGGACACCTGAAGCCAATCAGGGACTGGCTGAAACCAGTTAAAAACCTTCCAGTTAGTCAGGTGGGCTGTGGGTGTCAGGACCTGTGGAAGGAAGTTGTGCTGTTGGTGAGACTGAGTGGTGAACAACATATCATACAGAAGGAAGGAGGCCCTGAGATAAGGGTGAAGTGGAGTTTGAAGAAGCGGGGACTGCTGTAGGGAAGTAGCCCAGGGAATTGTATTGTGTTTTGTGGATAAAAGGTCAGCCATCTTAGCTGATACTATTAGGGTCCCTGGGCTGGAGCCCGGAGTAGAGGGCAGGCCCGGGCTCTCCCCTTTTTTCCACCTTCCATACTGGCCTGTGATGAAGGTAACTCACTAGGCGGTGACTCTTGCCAATTATACTAAGAAAGGGAGGTCACTCTGTGGCCTAGATGAGTTTCTGAGGCCCCTAAATCTGCCAGGAAGCACAGGACCCACAAGTACAAACTTGGAGCTTTGTCACATCATTTAAAATGTATTTTTTTAGTTAATAAATCTGTTTGTTCATTCTACCTGAAGCAGTGTTTTGGTTTAAAGCCTGGTCAGGAACTCCCCTTGGGATAACAAGCCTGGTACATGTTAATTTCTTTGTTAAACTAACGAACTCATATAAGCTTGCAGCGTCCATCAGGCATAACTTGATACCGCAAGACAGAGATTCCTAGGGTTATGTCTGAGACTAGAGTTATTGGCTAGTGTCATTCGGTTGCACAATTCAAGCAGCTTCCATGCCAGAGGCTGTGCATGAACAGCCTAGGAGCAGGGGTTCTCACAGAAGTGCAGGGTAAGGCTGGCTCCTAGAGTCAAAGATTGGAGTGACTAGCAGATCACCAGTCCAGATAACACTAGAGGGGAACGTCACAGAGGGGAGGAAAGAAATGACTAGGATCAGGGATATGGAGGGAAAAGTGAGGCTGGTTCGGTAAAAAGACTGGACAAGGAGCGGATTTCCCTCTTCTCCAACCCAAGATTGGATGAGAAGCCTGGACAAGGAGACCGGGAGTCCGTGGGTTGGAGGAGAAGACAGATTGAATGAAGAGCCATGAGGGAAGTGGAACTGGGAAGGCAAGAACAGACAGACTAGGATTAGAAGCCTCAGGGTTAGAGGCTAGATAGCAAGAAGAATGAGACAGACAAGGAACCGGGGTGGGGAAGAGGCAGGACTAGGATAAGGAAAGTTTGGAGAGGACAGGGCAAGTCTGTCCCCACTAGGAGCACAATCCCTTCTGGAGACTGGAGAGGAGCTTGAGTACAACCATTCCTCCAATGTCAACAACTATTTGTGAAACCCACTCACAAAATATGTCTTATCTCCTAGTGCTGCTCTCCAGAGTGGATGATTGCTACTATTGCTATCAATTACTCCATTAGGTCAAGCACCAGAGATCTGTGTAGTAGATCTAAAGGTTCCAACCCTACTGATGAACCATGCAGATTTAAATGTAATGCTAAAAGAACATTAAGGTTGCAGAGTCATAACACTCAAAAATTAAGAAATGTCAGATTAAAGTTGCCCATGCAACCTTGATTTGGCCCCCTTTTGTGCATACATTAGGATTCATCTTTAACTACATGATCAACCTTTATTTTTTCCACAAGACCTCTGCCTCATTCAGTGGACAGAATGGACAGTGTTCACTTAAGCACCTAATCAATATTTTGTTTTATCCTCATTGTTCAGGTCTTAATTACTGTACACTGTTCAAACCCTACGCTGCTGTGGAGGCAGAATTATTAATTTCTCCATGGACATTTCTATGGTGCTATGTATTTAAGTACTTCTCAAGCATTAATTTATCTTCACAAAAACCCTGTGAGATGAGGGAGTATTAGCCTCATTTTATAGATTAGGACCAGAGGCACAGAAATCTATTAATTCTAGGTTCCCAATTTGAGAAAGGCCATGATTTTTCAGAGTACTTAGCATTATATATACTCTGAGCGAAGAGACAGAGTATCAGTCTCTTTAATGCCGGCATTTCCCAACTTGTGGGTACCTGACCTAAAACCCTAATGTTTTTAATGCAGTTTCATGTATGTTCTATAAAATCTATTTTAGAATTCCTTATTGTTAAAGTGTGACTCACCTCAGCATTAGACAGATTTAACAAGAAAACATATCAAAAGGATTGTGCTAATCGATATTCCTAAAATTAAAAACAACCAAGCGTTTTTATACTCATGAGACTCACCACCAATGCTACTGCATAACAAGATTTTAACTTGTATACTTTTAAACACAGAACAGGAAAATAAAAGCCTATAGCTAACATAAAACAAGAGTTGAAGTAGATAAGCCTAGATTTCTAGCTCAGTGTTTTAATTAAATTTACTGCTTGAGATACACTGATACCTACTTATATCCAGGTGTCTGTACAATATCCTAAATTCCAAGTTATTTCATTAGCTTTCTTTTTAATCTATACATTTAATTATTGTTACGATAATCTATGAAAGTTTGCATAGAAAGAAACATGCCTTATTGCCCACACAGGAAAGTGCATTTTAATATATAACAATACATTTGAGCATACTGTTATTGGCACATCTGTGATTAGTTTCATGCTTTGTCATCCAAATAGTGGAACTCCAAGACAAGTCATCTCCCAAAAGTGCATGTTATTCTAACAGAATTCTTTGAGAGACAAAAACCTGAATGACTGAAATGATAAAAAGCTTGTCAGTACCATTTCTGAAATCATTACTTGTGGAGTTACTACATAAAAAAAAAAAAAAAAAAAATCTCAGCACTGCATTGCTACATTTCCCTAAACTTATTTTTAAAAATTCAATTGACAAATGTAAGTCTCCTGTTAATGGCATTCGTGACAGCAACCACATGGGAGACCTCTTTGAAGATTATAGCCAGTTGCCACCTTGCTTTAATCCTCTGAGTCTATTTCCAGCTTGCAGGTACTGTCAATGTCTTGTGTTGAACTCCTCTAATGCTCAAACATGCTATAAATATCCAAAAAGTAAGGGAAAGCTGTGTTCAGAATTTTAACAACCATTTTTTGTTATTTTCATACATACAAAATCCTGACACCCACCCACACTGGACAACATTTCCAACAGTGCCTAGTAATTTTTGGGTCTCATATTCTGGATGCCCTACTTGAGATGCCATAAGGGTGCCAATTTTCAGAGATGTGTTTTCTCAGCATTTTTTGAAAATCAGGTCCCCCCTTCAGGCATTTTAAATTGGATACCCGAAATATCAAGGCACAAAAACTATGTTTCTTGTTTTGAAGTCTTGACCAGTTTTATTAAACTTTAACTAAAATTTAGCTCTTCCCGTATCCCACATGTTTAAGATGACTTACAGAACATAGGTTAGTGAAATACAAAGTGACAAGTCTGATTAGTTCCCTCTAAACACTGGTGATCTCAAATTTTTAGTGTGAAAATGTCATCTTCTCCTTGTCCCTCTTACTCAGACTTTTTTCTTACTTTACTTCCATCTGTTTAGGAGGTAAAAGATGTAGCCAAGTAACATTGGCACAATGAAATACCACCCTATTTATGCAGATGAAATGCCAGCTGAGATCAGCTGAAGATAACTAGCTTTAAGTAGCTTTCTAGATTAACTACCTTTGTTCACAAGTATAGTAATCTTCGCATTTGGTTTGAACTGTGGCTTAAGACAGGGGTCTCCAAACTATGGCCCAAGGGCCGGATCCGGCCCGCGGCTTCAATTTATCCAGCCCCCGCAACCAACAGGGGAGAAGGAAGCAGGCAAAGGCTGCTGCAGCTGAGCAGGTACGCTGAGCAGGCAGGGGGAGGGGCCGCCGGCAGCAGTTTGCACGTGAGACCAGCTCAGCTGAGCTGTGCGGAGGGGTAAGTGCCCCCGGGAGCCAGTGTCCTCCGAAAAGGGGAGCCAACTTAGGGGAGAGTCACTGCTGCAGCCAAGCAGGCATGAACCCCTGCCTTAGAGTATAAATATAAGCCAGATGCTTAATTACATCTCCAATAAATGGAGTAAAGAAGATGAAAATAAAGTTAAAAATGTGAAATGATTTTTAATATATTGACAAATGTTGTATGATTTCACAGTACCTGCATTGATTAAACAGCTACTTTTATACCAGATTTAGAATGTAATACAACACTGACACAGTAGAGTAGTGCTTTTTAAAAATTTGCATATATTTGCACAAATTAATCTCCCTACACCATCCCCCCATCCCCCAGTCGCTTCAGCCCACGAAGCCCCTTCAAAAATCTAATATGGCCCTCGTCTCAAAGTTTGGAGACCTCGGCTTAAGACAAAACAAGATGGAAGTTGGTTTAGTCTGATGCCAGGCTCCCATAAATTTGGGGTGAGAAACATTCCTTTTCACACAGATGGTTACTACCAGCAGAAATTGTACAATGCCAGTTTTCATTAAAAACTGTCAAATCCATTTTATATTTGGTGACAAAGGTTTCTAACCCTATGAACTCACTTTGAATCATAGGGTACATCTACAGTACAAAATTATATCCAAAGTATTCTATTTGAATTTTCAGAAGCCATTTTATACATTCGATCTTGTGTGTCCCCATTAAAGCGCATGAATTCAGCGGAGTGCATCCGCAGTACCGATGCTAGCATCGAATGTTGGAGCGATGCACTGTGGGTGGCTATCCCACAGTTCCCACCGCTCACTGGAATTCTGGGTTAAGCTCCCAGTGCATGATGGGGCATTCTCATTGGCGTTTCTGGGTGTATTTTGTCAGTCGCTCCTCCCTCCGTGAAAGCTACGGCAGACAATCATTTTGCACCTTTTTGATGTGCAGATGCCAATACTGCTTTCAGCAGATGGTGCAGTATGACTACTGACCATCGTCATCCACCCACCACTTCCACTGCAACTCTGCTTTCCAGGTGCTATGAATCCACCTCGCAGGTCTTCTTGTCATGCTGTAAAAATATTTATTCTCGTGGCATCATGTCTCAAGCGACTGATTCTGCTGCAACAGTGCTCTCCTGCTCTTCAGGTGCTATGAATCCACCTCGCAGGTCCTCTCATCTTGCTATGTAAACCTCTATTCTTTCTCTATAAATATCTACTCTCTCTCTTCCTCATTGACCGCTTCCGCCACCAACTCTGCTCTTGCCGCACTACCGAGCTTCTCCATGTTGTCTGTCCTGGGCTCCTGCCTCCATGAAAGCTAGGGAAGACAACCATTTCCCCCACTTTTTTCAGCTACTTTGAATCGAACAATACCGCTTCCGCTGCCACTCTGTTCTCCTTCGTTTCGCGCCCTTTTTCCAGGATTACCCATGCAGGCACCATAGCACAGCAAGCATGGAGCCCACTCAGATCTCCGTTGCAGTTTTGACCATTGTAAAATACCTCGCGTATTTTCCAGCAGCATGTGCAGTACCTGCAAAACGGGGGGGGGGGGGGGGGGGAACGACAACAGCTCAATTGCGATACTGATGTGGACATGGACACAGATGTTCCTAGAAGCAAGGCATGTGGCAATTGGGAGACCATGGTGGCTTTGGGCCAGGTTCATGCCGTGGAATGCCAATTGTGGGCCGGGGAAACAAGCACAGACTGATGGGACCACCAAGTGTTGCAGGTATGGGATGATTCCCAGTGGCTGCAAAACTTTTATATGCATAAAGCCACTTTCATGGAACTTTGTGACTTGCTGGCCCCTGCCCTAAAGTGCAGGCACCAAAATAAGAGCAGCCCTCACAGTTGAGAAGCGAGTGGCCATCACTCTGTGGAAGCTTGCAACACGCGACAGCTACCAGTCAGTCAGGAATCAGTTTGGAGTGGGCAAATCTGCTGTGGGGGCTGCTGTGCTGCAGGTAGTCAACACAATCATTGACCAGCTGCTACCAACAGTAGTGACTTTGGGAAATGTGCAGACCATTGTGGATGGCTTTAATGCACTGGGGTGCCCTAAATGAGGCGGAGCGATAGGTAGAACACATATCCCTATCTTAGCACTGGAACATCAGAGTGGCCAGTACGTAAACTGCAAGAGGTACTTTTCCATGGTGCTGCAAGCACTAGTGGATCACAAGGGATGTTTCACCAACATGAACGTGGGATGGCCGGGAAAGGTGAACGACTCACATCTTCAGGAACTTTAGTCTGTTTGAACAGCTGCAAGAAAAGAAAGACTTACTTCCCAGACCAGAAAATTACTGTTGGGAATGTTGAGATGCCTATAGTTATCCTCGGGGACTCAGCCTACCCCTTAATGCCATGGTTCATGAAGCCATACACAGGCACCCTGGACAGTAGTAAGGAGCAGTTCAACTACAGGCTGAGCAAGTGCAGAATGGTGATAGAATGTGCTTTTGGACATCTGAAAGCTCGCTGGCGCTTTTTGCTGACTACATTAGACCTCAGCAAAACCAATATGCCAATTGTAATTGCTGTTTGCTCCATAATATCTGAGAGAGGAAGGGGGAGATGTTTATGGCAGGGTGGGAGGTTGGCTGCCAGGCAAGTTGCCTCAATTACTGCCCCCTTTTATTATATATATATATATATATATATATATATATAAAAAAAAATAAAAGGAAATATTATATTTATATATAAAAAAGGAAAAAGTCATAATTATTTTAAAGACATTCTTTATTGAGCCACACACAGAGAAATCAGAAGGTAGCCCGGGGGAGGGAAGGTAGTAGATTAGGAAGGGTTGGGGGGGGGGGGGAGGAGGAGGGAAGAGAAAAGTCCAGAAACCAAATCAAAATTTTGGATATGCCAGCCTTCTGTTACCTGTGCAATCCTCTATGGGGACCCACACACTGAACCCCAACTTCCCCACCCCACATTCTTGGGTGTCCGAGTGAGGAGGCTATGGAACTTGGGGAAGAGAGCGGTTGTACAGGGGCTGCAGCGGCGGTCTGTGGTCTTGCTGCCTTTCCTGCATTAGAGCCACCAGACAGCAGAGCATGTCAGTTTGCTCCCCCATGAGCTTGAACATAGCATCCTTCCTGCTCTCATCGCGCTCCCAGCTTCCTCTCTTTGTGTTCATTGAGCACTTTGCAGGACTCCGCAATTGTTTGCCTCCATGCATTCAGCTGGGCCTTATCAGTGCGGGAGGCTGCATGAGCTCGGCGAACATGTCGCACTGAATTCGTTTTTTCCACCTTCTAATCTGGATCAGCCTGTGGGACGGAATTGATAGGGGACACTTTCACCTGTGGAAAGAGAAAAAGGAGGGTAGAATTTTAAGAGATACATTTTAGAGAACAAAGGGGACACTCTCTCAGTGAGACATGCAATTAATAGTACACAGCACATGTTCTTTCTGTACAAGGTTGCGTTTTACATCTTGTACTGAAGAGCCTGCCAGTTTGGTGTGAGTAAGCCATCACATGCAACCGGGCAACAGAATTCAGCTTGCAGGCAGCCATGGTAAGCCCTAGGGGCACGTGGGGTTCTGTTTCTTCCACATTCATTTCAATACTTTCAAACTGCCGGGCTCCCTTTCCCATACCAAGCAATGCCTAGGGGGTTTGCCGTATAAAAGGAGGGCCTGTGGGCCCTCTTTGATGATTGCTTCATACAAACCCACCCCGCCATCCTTTAGGCCCAATGCCGATACCCTGGCATGAAAAAAAATTATCCCACCCCCACCACGTGGCTCTGAGCAGGGATAAGCCCTTTAAACTAACAACAGAGAGAGAGAGAGATAAAGAACGAACGTCACTTGCATGCGCCCAAAACCCAGTAGCTTTCACTGCCCTGCTCTGTGAAGCTATGATTCCTGACTACTTCCTACTGGCCTGGCATGGTAAAGTGTCCTACCATGGAGAATGGAATAAGGCAGCCCCACCCAGAAACCTACTGCAAAGGCTTGCAGCCTACCTCCATGAGAGCTTCATGGAGATGTCCCCGGAGGATTCCCGCTCTATCCCCAGACATGTTAACAGACTATTCCAATAGCTGTACTGGAGGCGAATACATCCTAAGTCTTCAGGGAAAATGAATCATTAAACACCCTTGCTTTTAAACTGTGTATCATACTAAAAACGTACACTCACCAGAAGTGCTTTCTCTGGTGTCATGGTCCGGAAGCCTGCCTTGGGAGAGCGGGGAGGCTATTGGCTCCAGCGTTAAGAATACTTCCTGGCTAGGGGGGAAAACGGATTCCCCACTTGCCACCTGTGCACTGTCATCCTCCTCCTCTTCATCCTCCAAAATCTCATCCTCCTCACTCCGTGCGATTCCCTCCTTGTTGGTGTCCTTGCTGGTGGTGGGGTAGTGGTGGCATCACTCCCCCATAATTGCATGCAGCTCACAGTAGAAGCGACATGTATGGGGCCGTGACCCAGAGCGCCCATTCGCCTCCCTGGCTTTTTGGTACACTTGCCTGAGCTCCCTGATTTTTAAACAAGTTTAAATCAGTTTTATTTTGAATTAACTGGGCTAATTCCGAAATAACTGCATACTGTAGACCAGCCCATAAATTGTATCAGCTAAAGTTGTCAGACAGACTACGTAGGCAAGCTCTTACATGCTAACAGCCTATGGCACTATAGGACTGTGGTTAACACTGAAAAAGAAAGTCAACCTTTATTTTTTCCCTCTCAAATAAATTTACCTGAAGCTGTGACATTTGCTTCCTAGAGTTTTATTTGCAAAACTCAAAGTCTTTGCAGTGCTTCAAAAACATCATGATTAAATCGACTGTGTGCATATGAGCAATCACAAAGTTATATTACTATTCAAATTTAACTTTTAAGATTACCTATTGATCTTCTTAAAAAGACAGCATAAGATATTAATAAACTGACATTAGCATATGAAAAGGAATATTTAGCATAAGGCTTTTGTTCTTTAGTAGCATGAAAATGACTAACTGGAATCACAAAGTTTCACATTGGCAATACAGGCATGTTAGAATGTGCTTCTTTCCCTACTACAAGGAAATTCATGTACACACACTTATCCAGGGGAGAAAACACTACAGGATATCCAACCTCCTGTGCCTCAGATCTACTAGCCAACACCAAACAAAGGGCCTAATTCATTATTTCCCTGAACCTTGCAACCATTGTGCTGTGTGGATGAAAAATGCTAGAATTCTAATTGCTAGCATTTTATACTCACTTTGTGATTAAACATAGGACCTATTCTGGTCCGTTTATTCAAATAAATTATAAAACAAAAATAATGTAAGCTTGGGATAACTCCACAGAAATAAATGGAGTTACACTGGCATAAATAGTAGGTAGAGTTTAAAACCAGACCCAAAACGCAGGGCAAAAATGAAATGGGCTATAATCATTAGCCTGTATAGGAAATGCTTAAATTTGTCTGTTAATCTCTATATTACTGACTTTAAGCTCCAGATTTACAAAGGAATTTAGGGGCCTAAAGTAGAGAGGTAGAATTTACAAAACCACATAAATAGGTTTAAAATGTCCAAACAGAACCACAGCCCTAGTTCAATGCTGCAAGACTTGTTTCCCTACAATTATTTTGGGATGCATTTAAATTTCAAACAAAGAATTCACTGGCATTCTAAGAAATTGCATAGAAATATCAGTCTTAGATTTCTTTACACAGAAAAGCAGCCTTTAATTCATAGTTTTGGATAGAGGCTCATGGTTTCAGCATGTTTGTTTTTAAAGTGATATTACAAGTAGTTTAGGGCTTGACATGGTTTGTGTTAAATTCAGATTTCATTTTAAACAGACTCGTGTGTACAAAGAAAAAAAATGTAGTTTAAAGAACAAAAGTAAAAATATCGATTTTTTTTTTTTTAAATCTACCCTGTTTTACAAGCAAAATCAGATCTGCTAAAGGGTTTTAGAAGCAGTATATTTAGTGTCACTTCTTCCTCTATTCTACTTGAAAGAAGCATGCTTTACATGCTTTTAAAGACACAATGTCACTGTTTACAGGAACAAAACGTTAGACCTGCCTGATTAGGTCCTGTCAGGGTTCCCTCCCTACTCTGAACTCTAGGGTACAGATGTGGGGACCCACATGAAAGTCCCCCTAAGCTTACTTCTACTAGCTTAGGTTTCAACTTCCCCAAGGGACAAACTCCTTGTCCTTGAATAGTATCACTGTTACCATCAAGTGATTTACACAAAGAATCAGAGAAAGGACCACTCGGAGTTCCTATTCCTCCAAAAATATACCCCCTCCCAAGTCCTACACCCCTTTCCTGGGAAGGCCTGAGAATATATCCTCACCAGTTGGTACAGGTGAGTCCAGACCCAAATTCCTGGGTCGATTTTCTTTTCTGGTGCTTTAGGTTTGACAGTTTCTGCAACAGAGTGTTGCTCTTTTAAGAAAGCATGCTCCACATCTCACCCCTCTCAGATTTTGGAAGGCACTTCAGATTCTTAAACCTTGAGTCGAGTGTTATAGCTATCTTTAGAAATCTCATATTGGTACCTTCTTTGCATTCTGTTAAATCTGCAGTGAAAGTGTTCTTAAAATGAATAACGTGCTGGTTCATCACCCAAAACTACTGTAACATGAAATATATGGCAGAATGAATATAAATAAATAAAAAAAGCATATATATATAAAAAATTCTCCCCCAAGAAGTTCAGTCATAAATTTAATTAATGCATTTTTTTAAAAAAAAACAAGCATCATCAGCATGAAAGTATGTCCTCTGGAATGGTGCCAAAGCATGAAGAGGCATACAAATTTTTATCATATCTGGCACGTAAATACCTTGCAACACCGGCTATAAAAGTGCCATACAAATGCCTGTTCTCACTTTCTGGTGAAATTGTAATAAGAAGAGGGCAGCATTATCTCCAGTAAATTTAAACAAACTTATTTGTCTTAGCAATTGGCTGAACAAGAAGTAGGACTGACTGGACTTCTAGGCTCTGACGTTTACATTGTTTTGGTTTTGAATGTAGTTACATAACAAAAAAGAATCTACATTTGTAAATTGCACTTTCACGACAAAGAAACTGCACTACAGTACTTGTATGAGGTGAACTGTAAAATACTATTTCTTTTGTTTATAAACATTTGCACTGTAAAAAACACAAAAATATACACTTTGATTTCAATTACAAGACAGAATATATATATGAAAATGTAAAAAAAATCCAAAATGTTTAATTTCAATTGGCATTCTATTGTAAAATGGTGTGCGATTAACTCAAAAAAATTTTTTGCAATTAATCATGTGAATTAACTGATTAATCAACAGCCCTAGTTTAAACTGATTTTTATGGAGAAAATTGTGGGTTTTACAAAAAGCACTCGTTTCCCCCGGTTTCCACTCTACTTTTGTATCATTCAAATATATATAAAAAATAACTTGTTTTAATAGGAAAATAAAATACATTGCATGAGATATATGTTTTATGATATAAGTCTGTCTGGATATGTAAAACTGCCTGCTGAAGTAAGGCTGTGTGTTAATCTAGAAGATGCTCACAAACGAACAGGCACGCAGGCAAGTGCTAAAGTACATGCGCATCTGAACATACTAATGAATCTCACACCCATTTCAAGCTGTTAGATAATGGTTTAAAGATTTGACACACTAAAATGGGAAGAAAATGAAAATCTGTATCAGAATATGTTTCAGAACACAAGGAAGTTTTAAAAAACAAAAGAAGGAGAAAAGGAAGTATTGGAAAGTTTTAAAAAACAAGAGAAGGAGAAAAGTATATGAAAAGTATATGAGCTGAAAACGGTGTGGCCCAATTATTAAATGTAAATATTTATGGGCTAATAGTTCTAAATCTAAACAGCAAACTTTTTATTCAAAATTTTGTTTAGGATTAAAAATATATTCTTTTCTTAAACTCAGAGGTGGAATTGTGTTTGAGTTTTGTTTTAGGTCTGTAGCAAACCACGCTGAATTCTGTTCACCAAAGCTTTAATCCTCTGAATAGATTTTCTGTCCACTAAAATAAACCCAGAAAAATTAATAGGTGTTGCACCTATTTTACCTGTTTTTGTTCTTACAGTGATAAAGACTGATAAATTCCTGGGAAAAATTAAATAAAATAAAAACCAGTTCAGTACAAAAACCAAACACCAGTATCAAAACCAATAAAAACTATTCAGTACACAAGAACCTTTTGAAAGCCCACAGAGGTGTCAGAGATCTGTGTGTCTGTTTTTTAAAAAAGTTCCACAGGATATTTATAGGTTTTGGTGAGTGTAGATTTAGAGCCCAAAAACCTTGATAGTTAACACAAATCATCATCTACTGCACTGAGAAAAAAAAACATACTTGCTTACCGTTATAGTAATCTTAGATGTTGCTTGTAATGAGATTGGGTAGAAAAATTTCATATGCAACTGAGTCCCTTTAAAAGTGAATGTTAACCTTACATTTGTCTTCTTTATCTGTTTGTTGTTTGTGTAGGTTAGATTTTGATTGTACACTGGTATTTGATTGAAAGTTATAAATTCCTTCATTACAACTAACAACATAACTGGACTTCACAAGGCTCATGTACACATTTCTCTGTAGCACCTTTTCACTTTTGTTATACACATTTGCATGTGAAGTCTGATCTGTATTGTCCTCGTGAAGAAGTCAACCTAAGTTAATGTTTCTTGGATTGATTTGTCTTGACTGCCAAGTGTCATTTGCTAAACACACACCTTACTCAGCACTTGCCAAAAGTGCCACCAAAACACAACTTTAAGAGTTTCACATTCCAATAAATGTTTCTCATTTTTAAGAAATCTGATCTCACATTCTGAAGGTGTGAACAGTTGGATTTTAAAGTGACAATCAAATATGACCAAATGTTTAGGCTTCATAAAATAAGTTTCACGGAAGCTAAGAATACCAACAGTATTTTCAACAGGGAGATAACCAATAGAAACATTTTTTAAAAAAATAAACAGATCTGCTGCAATGTTTGCAACTAAGACATTCCAGCATTGCACTAGCAGACAGTAATCTACAAGAAGAAATCAGAAGTATTTTTAACTAGATAGAGTCTTTTCCACTCCTCAAACTAGCAAGAAGAGACAGTCATGCCATTTCACTTGAAAGATGAATTTGAAATTTATCTTTACAAGTATAAACTCAGTTTAGAACTCATTAATTTCTAAGGTTTGTTTTGCCCTGAGCACATATTCTGGAATAGATATCTTCACTACAGTCTTGATGTCTGGTCTATTTGCAGATACATAAAAGTAAGAAAGCCACATTAAACATCTAACCATCTGTGAAAGCAATTAATGAAGTCTTAAGAGATTCACAATGTGCCTTACTTCTAAGTCAAGGCTACTGTTCAGGAATTGACATTAGTTCTAAATGTCATCTTGTTTAGCAAGATAAGTGAAATTGCAAGCACACACACACAAACAAAAAGTAGAATGAGGGCAATTACCTCCCGTCCTACATACAACACTCCTGGTAGTACACCCTACGTGATATTAGCTTTTTCTTTATTATTATTATTTTTTGCAACTACATCATGTTGTTGACTCATATTTAATTTGTGATCCATTAAAACCCCCAGATCCTTGTCAGCAGTATTACGATCTAGGCAGTTATTCCCCATTTTGTAGTTGTGCTTTGATTATTTCCTTCCTAAGTGAAGTACTTTACACTTGTCTTTACTGAATTTCATTTTGTTGATTTCAGACCAATTCTCCAATTACAGTTAGTCTAAATTGTCAAGGATAGAAAAAATCTGTTTATGCTCATTTCATTCTGGCACAGGACTTGTAAGCAAATAGCTAAAATTATCAACTTGATACCTGCTCCAAAAATGAAAATACTGTACACTGTTCCATGTTAAAAGGGAATCAGATGGCCAATGTTTAATATGGGAATTCCCAGCAATACATAACCTTTGTAATACTCAGGGCTTTGACATACATACCAACTGTCCTCTTCATCACTGCAGTTCCCAAGTTCTAGCACTTCCACTTCATCCAAAGCAGTGTCATTCAAGAAGCTTTCTAAATCTCCACTCTCTTCATTTGGATTCTGTTCATTCATTTTTATGGATGGATGAATGCCTATGGTGATTAAGTCTTCCACAAGTTCTGTGCTACTACTCCTATCCACACTTGAACAGCTGACATTAACAACATTCTGCATTTCTGCATCATTCATATATTTTGAGTTGGGAGACACTTTTTCAGTACTAATAGGGCGGCTATAATGCACTTGTGTATCCATGTGTTTCTTTAAGCAGTCATTCTCCTTCACCTCTGTTCTTATATTACTTAGTTTGTCATTTACTTCTGCCATTATTGGTAATTCTTGCTTCTCTGTTACTGTGTTGATGCTATTGTTAATTTCCATTCCACTGAACCCCAAAGTATGATTATTCATACCCATGTTTGTTTGTGTATTTGTCCCTAGCACATTTCTGTGGCTCCTAGTTCTCAGTTGCTGATTCTGGATCTCAAGTCTTCTCACCAGTTCCTGCAGCTTTCGCACCTCCTCCAACTCTGAGTGCACCTGATCCGTACCTAGTTCTGTTTCAAGTCCTACTGCAGAATTCTCTGTTGAGCCTCGCCCCAAGTCAGGTTCAAGGGCATGGTCTTGCTGTATGACAGGAGCACTCCCAGGAACTACCATTTTCGATACACACAAAGACTCACTGTAAGACATCAAAATATAGAAGTTTAAGTGAATAAATATGTACAATATTTTTAAAATAAAGCATGATTTTAAACAAAAATCCTGACATTTTATAAGCTCAAACTAAAGGACCTTGGGGAAGGATAATGTTTACATATAGCAGGGATTCCCAAATTTGTTCTATGGTTGGCCAGGGTAAACCCCTGGATGGCCACAAGATGTTTTGTTTACCCGAGTAGCCGTAGGTTCAGCCGCTCGCAGCTCCCACTGGCCGCAGTTCGCAATTTCCAGCCAATGGTAGCTGTAGGAAGCGGTAGCCTGGCCCATTCTGCTTCCTACAGCTCCCACTGACCAGGAATTGCGAACTGCGGCCAGTGGGAGCTGCGAGCGGCCAAACCTAGAGCTACTCGGGTAAACAAAACAACTTGCGGACAGCCAGAGGCTTACCCTGGCCAAGCCACGGAACAAGTTTGGGAACCCCTGTGCTATAGGCTTGATCAGGCCTGCACAACAAGTGGCCCGCATGGGATCACTGTGCAGCCCGCGGGAGTGAGTAGGGGTGGGGAAAGCCAAGCAGTGGGGTGGGGGGAAACGGATGGGGGTGGGAGTGGGGGGGGGGGGGGGGGATTTTCGGCCTGCAGCTGATTTTTTTTGAAGTAATATGGCCCTCGCTGCTTTCCGAGTTGTGCAGGCCTGGACTAGATCCACCAAAATTAGTTTAAGTACATTAATCCAATATTGGCTTCAAACATTTTCCAACCACAACATAAGCTTATAAATTCAGTGAAATAACTGGATATCACTAAGAGATTCAGAAGCAACGTATGCCAATCTTTGTTAGATATTTTAAGGTGAACTTGTGTGTTGCAAGCAGTTTGGCACCAGACATATTACAGAGTATATATTCAATGTATCCTTTCAAAGTACTTAGTTTGTGTAACTCTTGTTAGAAATTAGATTAAACTAATTTCCTTGCATGCAGTCACTTACAAGAGTTTAGTTTCCACCTGTTTACCTACAAATACACTGAAAAAAACCAACACTGACTGAAGGAAGTCAGGAAGTAGAGCGAGTTGCTGATTTCAGACAATGGAAAATATTAAGAAAATGGTAAAACTCTTTGTGCAAGAGTTAACACCAGAAAAAACACTTCAAAAATATTTCTGTGGACTCTAGTAAAAGGTGATGCACTAGCTATATTAAATCAGTAATATAATCTCAATTACTGTGGAACACATGAAAGTAATTGTAAGTAATGATTTTACTAGCATGCTTTTCTTGGTCCAGTAAAAAAATTTTAGAGGCAAGCTCTCTGATCAAGGAATAAAATATCAGGCCTCATATTACAGACTCCAGTATGTTTTAGGAAGATAAATACATGTTCTGTTCTTGAGTTAAGTGCTATTGTTTGTCTTCAAGCAATTATGGTAGCTGTTTTGACTAAGAAAAGGGGGTATATATAACTATCAGTCAGCCCTAAATTGCATACATATGCAGACTTGAAAAAGTGAATGCTAGTGCTAGAAAACATGCATCCTTCATTTTCATAACACCAATTCATACTTCTTAACCAATCATAATTATAATAACTATACAAAGAAAATTATACACAAATATATTTGAACTGCGTATTTACTTACTGAGGTCATCCAGAAAATCTTTTGATTTTTCCCCTTTGCAAACTTTGAAACATAAAAACAACAGCCAAATTAGTTCCAAAACTGCCCCTTCATTTAAAAGCCTCCCCTGTAATTTCATAGTGTGCTATGATACAGCAAGTGCACACACACAGAACAATTATGGCCACTTCCATTTTATTGTGAAAACAATGGAACAAAAGAAGTTACAAGGACACAGCCAACTTGAATTCTAGTCAATTCAAACACACACTGACACAGTTTCAGATGCTACATCTGTACTGAGAATTCATGCCAGTTTTTGTGGCTTTACAGTCAAGTTCTCTCTTTTCTTCTCTCACCACTCCTCTGGAGCTGTGTGAAAGACCCACAAAAAACAAGGGAAACTGCCTAACTATACAAAGGAAACAGTGAAAAAGACTGCATGAAGTGTAGTCAAATGCATAAAGTAAACAAACTGGGGAAAAAAAAACAAAACAGAAAATTGTTTTCCTTCTAATGTCTTGGTTATCTTATGTTATTTGTAACCACAGCACTTAATTTCTACAGGCAAAAAGAGTATAAAGGAGGGTGTTTGTTTTTAAGTTGATGTTGCCTTTCCCCCCTTGATTATCCACACACAAAATGAACATTTAAATTCTAGACTGAGATATTGTTTCTAAAGACTTTGAATTCACTGAATTCAACTGAATTCACTTTAAATATTACTACTTCAAAGTTATGCATGATGAAAAATGGTACTGAGGTTGTTTTGGCTAGGGAAATTCAAACTTGTCTGAGCTAAAAAACACTCCAATATCCGGTGACAAGTTTAAATCAAGGGGTTTTTTTTATATAAACATTCACCTCTCCTATCAATCCATTTGATCGCTGAATAAAAAGCAAGTTATTTAAGAAGCACTTAATTAGGTATCCTTCAGCAAGGCACAGAGGGAATCAGCATCAGAAGGGAATTTAAAGCTTCCACTCTCACAGCAGAACACAATGAACCAAAGAAGAAAAATAAAGAGCTTTGTCACCTGCATAATCAACTACATCAAAGACTAAAAGGAAATAAAGCTAGATTTCATTTCGTTGGAAAAAGAGGCAAACAGATTAAACAAACATTAGCCCTTCCACAAACCAGCCAAATCCAGAAAGCACAGGCAACTACCAAATAAGCAGTAGTAAAGACAATGTTTTTTAAAACCCTAAAGTTCATTACTAAAAATCATAAGCCATAAAATAATGATTTAGATATTCTGAAGAGCAACATCTGGATTTTAACAGCAACACCCCCGTGATAAGTGACAACCGAAATGAGCTGCCTAGGTTTTCCTACCCCCAGCATGGTAATTTCATAGAGTGCTCTTTCTTTTGCAAACAAAAATGCAGAACACCCATTGGGCAAGAGTTTCCAGGAGTAGACAACCTATGGCACGTGTACCAAAGACAGCACACAAGCTGATTTTCAGTGGCACTCACACTACCTGGGTCCTGACCACCAGTCTGGAGGGCTCTGCAGTTTAATTTAATTTTAAATGAAGCTTCTTAAACATTTTTAAAACCTTATTTACTTTACATACAACAATAGTTTAGTTAAATATTATAGACTTCTAGAAAGAGGCCTTCTAAAAACGTTAAAATGTATTACTGGCATACAAAACCTTAAATCAGAGTGAATAAATGAAGACTCAGCACACCACTTCTGAAAGGTTCCATACTCATGGAAGCAGACCGGTGTGCTCGCATTTTTCAGCCCATTGCCTTTCCTGCAAACCTCTCCCCAACCTATCAAGTGGGTTGAGGGCAAGACAAAACCGAAGGCAAGAAGTGAAACCCCCACTCACTACCTGCCATGAAGACTGTTCGGTAAGATCCGGATTCACCATCACACAGCGACCACCACGCCCGATTACACACAAACACGCACGCACGCACGCAGGGATGGCCAGCTCCGGGAAGGAGCCCCGGCTCCCTTCGCCGGCCACACAGTGACACCAGTCCCTGTCCAAGGGAAGAAATAGGTCGGGGAGGTGAAGAGAAGATCCAAGAGGGGACAGCTTGACGCGCACAGACCCCTTGAACGGGGCGGAGAATCCCCAGGGGCCCAGCAAGGGAGAGTACGAAGCCCAGGAAGTGGGGAGCCGGGGGAGAGGGCTAAGGACCGCGAAAACTGGGGGCCCGCAGGGGGCGCTGCACGGGAGTGCGGAGCCCGTGGGGATGGTGGCTGCGGCGAGAGCCCGTGAAGCCATGGACGAAGGCCGTAGGGGACAGGGGCCGCAGCGGTGGTTATGTGAGGCGACGGGGGCGAGGAGAGCAGCCTCCCCACACAACGTACCTGCTGCGCAGCCAGGTCCGAGACTCCCGATTCGCACCGCTGCCGCCTTTCCCCAGCTACGGTTGGAGCCTCTTTCGCTCCTGGAGGGGGTAGGCTGCGGCGCGCGCATTCGAACCCCGCCCCTTCCGAGCGTGCTCCCACAGCACAGCTAATCAAGTTGGCGCAGCGGTAGTAGAGCGGAGCGCGCTCAGGCTCCTGCGGCTGGGGCGGGCTCTGCACTAGTTTCCCCTGTGCATTAGGGGCTGTATGAAAACGAAATGGTTGCTTGATGCTACGGTACAAGGATGGTGCCGCGGGCTGGGGAGGTGGAGCTGAAGGGTGTGAGAAGGAGCTTTGTGCTCCCCACCTTTGAGCTGGGATGGGAGGGTGAAGGCTCTGACTGGAGGTGTAGGCTATGGGTTAGGGTGAGGAGTTCAGAGTGTGGAAGCGGGCTCTGGGCTGGGGCAGATTAGCGTGAGTGCTCCTGCTGGGGATGTGGACTCTAGGGTGGGACTGGGGATGAAGGATGTGGGATACAGGAGGGGGATCCAGATTGGGGGGTGGGCTGAGGGGTTCAGAGTGTGGAGGTTAGGGCTCCAGCTGGGGGTGTGGGCTCTGGGATGGGGCTGGGGATGAGGGGTTTGGATGCAGGAGGGGGTAAGGGGCTGGGGCAGGGGTTAGAGTGTGGTAGAAGGTGCAGGATCTGGGAGGGAGTTCAGGTGCAGAGTTCAGGTGCAGGAGGGGGTAGGTCTGGGACGGGGTTGGGGTGTGGGAATTGGTGAGGGCTCTTGCTTGGAGTACAGGCTCTGGGCTGGGGCCAGGGATGAGCAGTTTGGAATGCAGGAGGGCTCTTGCCTGGAGGTGGGACCAAGGGGTTTGGAATGTGTGAGGGGGTGTGTGATGGTGAACCCCATAAGGCTTTAGGGAATTATGCTTATGAATGTATATATGATATAACTGGAATATGTTTTATGCTACATATGCCATGTAGCACATCTCTGTAAAGGTTATGATCTACTGAATCTATTCCTCCTATTTGTATGCATGTGTCATTTTGTTGTTTGAAGTTATGAATATTGGCTGTGTACTTCCTTGATTTCTAAGTAGCCTTAGTAAAAGTATTTGGTCAGCTTTCTGAGAAAAAACTATTCTCAGTAAGTACCCAGTCAAGAACAAGTTAAACCATCAATGAACATAGGGACACCAATGCACATCTGAGCTTTCCCAGGAATGTGACTTGGCTGGTAAGGAACTCAATCATCCATGGGCATGGGATTTGCCCATGTGACTCCAAAACTCCATCTTGGAGCTGGATTCTACACGCTGGGGAAGGAGGGATGTCCACCCACTAGAGAAAGTCTATCTAAACCCCTGGGTGACCCCTCCATTTTGTATTCAGCTGGCTCAAGGGATAGCCTATCCACTCCCAAGGATACCTGAAAGAAACTGGGACAAGAGATAGTATCTACAGGGAGAGTGAGTGATTGCTAGACCCAGATTAGAGGTAGACTAGTCTGTAAAAGGAAGCTTAATGGAACACTAATGAGGGTGAGGTTTTTATCTGTATTCAGCTTTATTACTGTATTAGAGACAGATTTGTGTATTTTATTTTATTTTTCTTGGTAATTCACTTTGTTCTGTTACTACTTGGAACAACTTAAATCCTACTTTCTGTGTTTAATAAAATCTCTTTTTACTTATTAATTAACCTGGAGTATGTATTAGTACCTGGTGGGCGAGGGGCAAACAACTGTGCATATCTCTCTATCAGTGTTATACAGGGTGAATAATCTATGAGTTTACCTTGAATAGAAGGTTTGAAGCAGGCTAGCGGGTCTGGCTCAAACCAGGCAAGGTACTGGAGTCCTAAGCTGGCAAGGCCAAGGAAGCAAGGATAGAAATAGTCTTGGCACAGCAGTTGGCAGCCCCAAGGGGGTTTCTGTGATCCAACCGGTCACAGGGTGTGGGCTCTGGGAGGGAGTTAGGGTGCAGGAGAGGGCTGGGGCAGGAGTTTAGGGTGTGGGCTTCAGGCAGCACTTACCTTAGGTGGGTCACAGAATCAGCCAGCATGTCCCTGCAACCCCTAGGTGGAGGTGCCCACAGGTCCTGCCCCTCAACCAATGGGAGTTGCAGAGCCAGCACTCAGGGCAGGGTTAGCACACGGCGCCCCCATGGCTGCCCTTGCACCTAGGAGCCAGACATGCTGGCCGACTGGACTTCTAGTGGCTTGGTCAGTGGTGCTGACTGGAACCGCCAGGGTCCCTTTTCCACTAGGCAGTCTAGTCAAAAACTGGACATCTGGCAACCCTAGTCCTATGGTGTCAACAGATTTATTGAACTCTTATGTGGGAGATTTGAGGATACCATAGGTGGGAGGCATGAACAACAGATGAGCCAAGGAGTACAGTAACTCCTCACTTAACATTGTAGTTATGTTCCTGAAAAATGCAACTTTAAGTGAAATAATGTTAAGCAAATTCAACTTGACCATAAGAATTAATGTAAATGTGAGGGCTAGGTCCAGGGAAATTTTTTTCACCAGACAAAAGACTATGTTTATATATATATACACCGAACCCTCGCTAGAACATGGGGTTCAGGCTCCATGTGCAGTACCACGTTAATGCGGGTACCGCATTATAGCAGGGACCGCATTACCATGGATCCCAATTAAGGTAATTAAATTTGGGATCCATGGCCGTGACCACGCTATATGCAAATTTGTGCTATAGCAACACGGGTTATAGCAAGGGTCCAGTGTATATATATACACACACATAGTATAAGTTTTAAACAAACAATTTAATACTGGTGCACAGCAATGATTGTGAAGGTTGGTTGAGGTGGTGAAATCAGAGGGTGGGATATTTCCAGGGAATGCTTTACTGCTAACTGATGAACTAACAACTGGCTGAGCCCTCAAGGGTTAACTCATTGTTAATGTAGCCCAGGGGTGGGCAAACTGTGGCCCGCGGGCCACATGTGGTCCGCCGGCCATTTTCATCTGGCTCATGAGTACTGGGAGCCGCAGGTCCCTGCGCTCCTGGTCTGGGGCTGGGCTGAGCACTGGGATCCACGGGGCCTCGCGCTCCCTGGCGGGGGGCCAGGTCAAGTGCGGCGAGCTGCAGGGCCCTGTGCTCCCTGGCCAGGCAGGGTCGAGGAGCGCCAAGCTGAGTATGGTAAGCAAGTGGTGGGACTTAGGTGGTGAGGTTCCAGGGACTGGTGGTGGTTAGGGTGGGGGGAATCTCGGGAGCGGGTAGTCAGGGAACAAAGCAGGGGGGCAGGGTTCTGGGGGGGGGTTAGGGTGGGGAGAATCTCGGGAGGGGGCAGTCAGGGAACAAAGCAAGGGGGCTTAGATGAGGAGGTGGGATCCCAGGGGTTGGTGGTTAGGGTGGGGGATCTTGGGAGCAGGTAGTCAGGGAACAAATCAGGGGGGCAGGGTCCTGGGTGGTGGTAGTTAGGGTGAGGAGGATCTCAGAAGGGGGCAGTTAGGGAACAAAGAACGGGGGGGATTACATAGGGGGTGGGGTTCTCAGGGGGCAGTTAGAGTGGTGGGGTGTCTGGAGGAGGCGATCAGGGGACAAGGAGCAGGGGGGAGTTGGATGGGTCGGGGGTTCTGCGGAGGTTCTGAGAGGGGCAGTGAGGGGGCGGGAAGTGGGTAGGGGTCAGATAGGGGGCGTGGCCAGGCTGTTTGGGGAGGCACAGCCTTCCCTACCCAGCCCTCTGCACAATTTTAAACCCAATGTGGACCTTGGGCCAAAAAGTTTGCCCACCCCTGATGTAGCCTCACACTCTACAAGGCAGCAGGAATGCAAGGAGGGGAGACAGCGTGGCAGACGAGACAGAGACACACACTGTGTGTGAGAGAGAGAAGTACTTGTGGCACCTTAGAGACTAACAAATATATTTGGGCATAAGCTTTTGTGGGCTAAAACCCACTTCATCAGATTCATGGAGTGGAAAATACAGTAGGAAGATAGATAGATGTTGTGACAAAGCTCCATGTTTGTACTTGTGTGTCCTGTGCTTCCTGGCAGATTTAGGGGCCTCAGAAACTCATCTAGGCCCCAGAGTGACCTCCCTTTCTCAATACGATATGTTGTCCACCACTCAGTCTCACCAACAGCAAAACTTCCTCCCACAGCTCCTGACTGCCACACCCACCTAACTGGGAGGTTTTTAACTGGTTTCAGCCAGTGCCTGATTGGCTTCAGGTGTCCCAATCAGGCTAGCTGTTTCTACTCCTTTCTAGAAGCTTCCTGTTTGGCCTCGAGTAGTCTTTGTTTGGCTATCCAGGGAACAGGGACCTGCACATCCTGAGGCTGATATACCTGCCTTCCAGCACTCTCCTGTACCCTTCTGGTCTAACTCCATCACATATCCCTCCCCCCTGCTCAACACCAAGGGGTTGGGCAACTTGGGTCAACATATAATGCACTCTTGATAAGCCATCTGCGTTGCCGTGGCAACTTCTGGCTCTGTGCTGTATGCGGAACTATAAGGGTTGGAGGGATAAGAACCATCTAGTCACTCTCGCATTTTTCTCCTTGTTCTGCTGCATCCACTGAAGAGGGGCATGGTCAGTCATGAGGGTAAACTGTCTACCAAGCAGGTAGTATCGCAGTGTTTCCATGGCCCACTTAACAGCAAGGCATTCCCTCTTGACCACAGCATACTTCTGCTCCCTTGGGAGAAGTTTTCTACTGAGATAGAGGATTGGATGTTCTTCTTCCCCGACCATCTGGGATAGGACAGCCCCTAGTCCAACTTCAGATGCGTCTGTCTGCAAGATGAACTCCTTAGTGAAATCTGGGGCTATAAGTACAGGGTCACTGCAAAGGGCTGTCTGTAGATCTGTAAATGCCCTCTCTGCTGTGTCTGTCCATCGCACCATCTCAGGTGCCCGAGCTTTTATGAGATCAGTCAAGGCACTTGCCCTAGTGGCAAAATGGGGAATAAAGCATCTATAGTACCCCACTTTCTCCAAAAATGCCCAGACTCGTTTCTTGCAAACCAGTCGGGGCCAGTTTTGGATGGCCTCTAGTTTATTGAGTTGGGGTTTCACTACACCTCGTCCCACAATGTACACCAGATACTTAGCCTCCGTTAATCCTATGGCACACTTTGCAGGGTTTGCGGTAAGGCCAGCACGCCTTAGGGTGTCTAGGACAGCTTCTACCTTTTCCAGGTGGGTTTCCCAGTCTGAGGTATGAATAACTACATCATCGAGGTAGGCAGCTGCATAACTGGCATGGGGACGCAATAGCTTATCCATAAGGCGCTGAAAGGTAGCTGGGGCCCCATGTAGACCGAATGGAAGGACTGTATATTGAAACAGTCCCTCTGGGGTGAAGAAAGCGGTCTTTTCCTTTGCGTCTTCAGCAAGGGGGATTTGCCACTACCCATTAGTTAAATCCAGAGTGGTCAGGAACCGGGCATTTCCCAATCGGTCCACTAACTCGTCTATCTGGGGTATAGGATATGCATTGAACTGGGACACCTCATTCAGCCGACGGAAGTCATTGCACAACCTTGTGGAGCCATCTGGTTTGGGCTAGACCACTGACTGTGAGACTCTTCAATTACCCCCAAGTCCAACATTTTCTTTACTTCTGCTCTGATTTCTTCTCTTTTGGCTGCTGGCACTTGGTAAGGTCTCATCGTCACCTTGGCCCCGGGGTTTGTAATGATGTGGTGATACGTCTCAGTTGTTCATCCTGGCCAAGATGAGAATACGTCTTGGTTCCTGTTGATCGTCTCAACCACCTCCTCTCTTTGGGCTGGTGTTAAATCAGGAGATATCTTCACCTGCCCGGGGTTCTGGTTCTCCTGCAATAGGTCCTTGTGAGCAACTACACATGCTTCTTGGGTATGCCAGGGTTTTAGAAGGTTGATGTGATATATCTGCTCTAGTTTTCGACGTCCTGATTGTCTCACCTTGTAATTTACTTCCCCAACAGGTTCGACTACTTCATAGGGTCCTTGCCAATGGGCCAACAACTTACTTTCGGCCGTGGGTACCAGTACCATTACTCAGTCACCGGGTTGGAACTGACGAACCTTGGCTTGACGGTTGTAGTAATTCTCTGGGCCCCTTGGGCCTTTTCTAGGTGCTCCCTCACTATGGGAGTGACCTGGCCTATCCGGTCCCTCATCTGTAGCACATGTTCTATAACATTCTTCCCCTCACTTGGTTCCTCCTCCCAAATTTCCTTGGCTATGTCCAAGATGCCTTGGGGGTTGCGTCCATACAGTAGCTCAAAGGGGGAGAATCCAGTGGAAGCTTGGGGGACCTCACGGATGGCAAACATGAGGTACGGTAGTAGGTTGTCCCAGTCTTTCCCATCCTTGCTTACCACTTTTCTTATCATGGCCTTGAGGGTCCGGTTGAATCTTTCCACCAGACCATCAGTTTGTGGATGGTAAACTGAGGTCCGCAGGGTCTGGACATGGAGCAGGGAACACAGGTCCTTCATTAACTTGGACATGAATGGTGTTCCTTGGTCTGTGAGGATTTCTTTTGGCAGCCCTACCCAGGCGAAGATTGCCACTAATTCTTTGGCAATGTTCTTGGAGGCTGTGTTTCGTAAGGGGACAGCTTCTGGATATCTGGTTGCATAGTCTAGGATGACAAGCACATACTGATGGCCTCGGGTTGTTTTCTCTAGTGGTCCCACAAGGTCCATAGCGATCCGCTCAAACGGAACTTCAATAACCAGCAGGGGAACCAAAGGAGCTCTTAGATGTGGACGAGGGCTGTGCAGTTGACATTCAGGGCAGGAGGCACAGTACCGCCGGACATCTTCATGTACCCCTGGCCAGAAGAACCTGCGTAAGATTCATGCCTGGGTTTTCTCCACTCCCAGGTGCCCTCCAAAAAGGTGACTGTGAGCGAGGCTTAATATTGCCTTCTGGTGTTTCCAGAGCACAAGGAGCTGGTGTACCTCTTGCTCCTGCATTTGTATGACCCGGTATAGGAGATTCCTTTTTATCACAAAATAAGGCCCTGGCCCCTGGGCCTCTCCCTCTATAGGTACTCCATCTATTTCGGCCACCTTCTTCCTGGCGTTCTTGTACCTTGGGTCTTCTACCTGGTCTTGTCCAAAAGTCTTTCCTTCGGGACTTATCAGCCTGAATTCTGAGGGACCTATCTCTGCCCTCTCGCCTTCCCTCTGAGAGGTTGGGGTTGGAACCAGTTTCTGACCTCTCTTCCATCTCGGGGCTCTCCTCCTCAGTTGCCTATGTTCGTCTGCCTATACAGGCAGCCCTCTGTCCTTGCATCAGGATTCGGGTACCCAAGGCCTTGGCTGCTCTTCTTTCTCTTTTGGTCTTCCGACCTTTCCCTGGGACAGGGAATAGTTCCTGGGATATTTCTGCGAAAAATGGGAGGTGACATTCTGCCGTGGAAGCCTCCCGAAGTTCGAGGAGCTCCCCTCCCTCCAGCTCCTCTGGTGGGAGCAAGTTCCCAAACCCAGGGAAATCTCTCCCTATGAGCATAGGGTATGGAAGGTTTGGGACTATACCTGCTTTCACCCCAATGACGTCTCCCTGAATTTCAATTTTTACTGGTATCACAGGATAGTAACTAACAGTCCCATGGACACAGGTTACCCCTGTACTCTTTGCCTGCATTAACTGGCTGCGCTTCACTAATTTACCTGAAATTAAGGTGATAGCACTCCCCGAGTCTACGAGTGCTATGGTTTCTACCCCATTGAACTTCACCTGCCTTGTATATTTATGTGGGGTGACTGCGACCCCTACAAGATTGAGTAGGCTGCAAGGGTCTGTTCTGTCCCCCAAGTTGCACTGCATTGGCTCTATGACATTGGGGTACTGAGCAGCTATGTGCCCCAACTCCCCACACCCGTAACACCTATAATTGCTTCTAGTCACTCTCCTATCACGTGGGTTAGGGGTTTTAGTCCCAGGACCTCCCCCACTCAGGCCTTTCCCTTCCTTCTGAGTTCTCAACTGGTTTTCAGCCTCCTTCTTCTTCCACCTAGGACTTCCCATGGGTTTGGCTGCCCGATCCTCCAAGGTCGGGGTCGAATGTTTGATTAGTGAGGGGCCTTCCTGGGGTAGCTGGGTCAATTCCCTGGCTGTTATCCGTCTTTCCACCAAAGCGATCGTTTTGTCGTAGGTGGACGGATCGCTCTGGCATACCCACTTTCGGAGATCTGGCGGCAGTCTCCGCATGTAATGGTCCAGGACCAAAGTCTCTAAAATCTCCTCCGGGCTGCATGCCTCAGGCCGTAACCATTTCCGAGCGAGGTGTATGAGGTCGAATAGTTGGGACCTCGGAGGTTTGTCCTCCCTGTATTTCCACTCCTGGAACCTCTGGGCCCGTACTGCTGTTGTCACCCCTGATCGTGCTAGGATCTCTGCCCTCAGTCGGGAATAGTCAGCAGCATCCTCGGTAGGCAGGTCAAAGTAGGCCTTCTGGGCCTCTCCGCACAAAAACGGGGCGAGAATGCTGGCCCACTGTTCCTGGGGCCATGCCTCCTGCTGAGCAGTCCTTTCAAATGAGAGGAGATACACCTCTACATTATTATCTACCATCATTTTCGACAGACAACCAGCAGCCCTCCATACTCGCGACCCCTCGGAACCTTGGTTTTTGGTGGTGAGGGCTTTCAGTTCATCTACCACCTCCCGCAAGAGAGCTCGATCCTGAGAGGCCTGCCCTATCAATAATTGATTAGTTTCTTGTTGTACCCGCAGGGACTCCTGTTGTACCATAGAATGGGCTTGGGTGGCCTCCTGCTGGGCTGCAATGGCTTGCAACAGTGCTTTTATTACGTCCTCCATTGTGGTGAGAACACCTCCAAACCCGGTGCACTTTTTTAAAAAAAAAATCTTTCCCTTTCTTCTGCCGCGCAGTGACTAACTCAGAAACTCCCACTCCTGACACCAGTTGTGACAAAGCTCCAAGTTTGTACTTGTGGGTCCTGCGCTTCCTGGCAGATTTAGGGGCCTCAGAAACTCATCTAGGCCCCAGAGTGACCTCCCTTTCTCAGTATATGTTGTCCACCACTCAGTCTCACCAACAGTAAAACTTCCTCCCACAGCTCCTGATCCCCACACCCACCTGACTAACTGGGAGGTTTTTAACTGGTTTCAGCCAGTGCCTGATTGGCTTCAGGTGTCCCAATCAGGCTAGCTGTTTCTACTCCTTTCTAGAAGCTTCCTGATTGGCCTGGAGTAGTCTTTGTTTGGCTATCCAGGAAACAGGGACCTGCACATCCTGAGGCTGATATACCTGCCTTCCAGCACTCTCCTATACCCTTCTGGTCTAACTCCGTCACAATAGATAGATAGATAGATACAGATATAGATATAGATATACAGAGAACGTGAAAAGATGGGGGTTGCCATGCCAATTCTAATGAGACAAATCAATTAAGGTTGCTATGCCAACTCTAATAGAAACAAATCAATTAAGGTTATCAATTAATCAGCTGGAGGAAAAAAAACTTTTGTAGTGATAATCAGGATAGTCCACTTCTAACAACTGACAAGGTGTGAGTAACAGTAGGGGGGAAAATTATCATGGGGAAATGTGTAATGACCCATCCACTCCCAGTCTTTATTCACGCGTAATTTAATAGTATCCAGTTTGCAAATTAATTCCAGTTTTGAAATTTCTTGTTGGAGTCTAAGTTTTTGTTGTTGAAGAATTGTGACTTTTAGGACTGTAATTGAGGGTCCAGGATGGTTGACTTGTTCTCCAGCTGTTTTCTGAATAATTCTTGACATCTGATTTGTGTCCATTTATTCTTTTGTGTAGAGACTGTATTGTTTGCCAATGTACATGGCAAAGGGGCATTGCTGGCACATGATGGCATGTATCACTTTGGTAGATGTGCAAGTGAACGAGCATTTGATGATGTGGCTGATGTAATTAGATCCCTGTGATGGTGCCCCCTGAATAGATATGTGGACAGAGTTGGCACCAGGCTTTGTTCCAAGGATAGGATCCTGGGTTAGTGTTTTTGTTGTGTGGTATGTGGTTGCTGGTGAGCTGCTTCAGGTTGGGGAGGGGGGCTGTCTGTAAATGAGGACTTGGTCTGTCTCCCAGGTCTGTGAGAGTGAGGCATCATCCTTCAGGATAGGTTGTAGATCCTTGATGATGCACTGGAGAGGTTTTAGTTGGGGGCTGAAGGTAATGGCTAATAGCATTTTTTTACTTTATTTGTTGGGCCTGTCCTGTAGTAGGTGACTTCTGGGTACTCTTCTGGCTCTGTCAATCTGTTTCTTCATTTCAGCAGGTGGGTATTATAGTTTTAAGAACACTTGATAGAGATCTTGTAGGTGTCTGTCTCTGTCTGAGGGATTGGAGCTTGGCTGTAGATAATGGATCGTGTGATGTGGTCTGGATGAAAGCTGGAGGCATGTAGATAAGTATAGCGGTCAATAAGTTTCCGGTATAGGATGGTGTTTATGTGACCGTTGCCTATTAGCACTGTAGTGTCCAGGAAGTGGATCTCTTGTGTGGACTGGTCCAGGCTGAGGTTGATGGTGGGATGGAAATTGTTGAAATCCTGGTGGAGTTCATCAAGGGCTTCTTTTCCACAGGTCCAGATGATGATGATGTCATCAGTGTAGCATCAATAGAGCAGTGGCATTAGGGGATGAGAGCTGAGGAAGCATTGTTCTAAGTCAGCCATAAATATGTTGGCATACTGTGAGGCCAAGCAGGTATCCATAACAGTGCCACTGACTATACATTGTCCCCAAATGTGAAATAGTTGTGGGTGAGGAAAAAGTCACAAAGTTCAACCACCAGGTTTGCCATGACATTATCAGGGATACTGTTCCTGATGGCTTGTATTTCAAATAAATTTGTTAGTTTCTAAGGTTCCACGAATACTCCTTGTTCTTTTTAATTAAAACGAGATTGTAAATGCTGTTTTGGTCTCTTGTCTTTAGTACACTTTGGAGGAAAATCCATAAAAGAACAAGGGTATTTGGAATAAAAACTGTATATAGAATAAAATTGATGTCTTCTAATGCGCATATGGTTATAAAAAGTGAAAAAATGTGCCTATGTTGGGATTTTGCAAAGCCCTGGGACTTGCCATGATGATGATAGCAGCAGGTGTGTTTATAATTTTGAGTCAGTTTCCCAGACCTGAAGAAGAGCTCTGTGTAAGCTCAAAAGCGTGTCTCTCACCATCAGCAGTTGGTCCAATAAAGATATCTCACCCTCATCCCTGCCCTCTGTCTATCATGCTTCTGGATAATATTGCACTTTAGAAGGGATTTCAAGTTCACACACATGAAGCAGCAATACAAATAAATATAAATAAGTATGAGTGGGAAACATGGCATGATATCTGAGCTAGTGCTTTGCCCTGATACAGCACCTTTCATCTAAGGAGCTCTGTAGCAGGGTGCTGGTGCAGAGGCACCTAATCAGCCCCTGCTCAGCCAGCCCCAGTCAGGGGAGATAGATTGGGGCTGGGGAAAGCCTGATGCCTGGCCTGTAGATTGGCTATATCTGCTGGCCTGAGGGCTATAAAGGCTGGAAGGAGCCAGAAGGGAAGGGAATGGCCAGAGCAAGGTCAATCTCCCGGCTGAGGGCTGCTGCCGCCTCCTTTGTGAGAAGCCAAACAAGCCTCTAAGTTGTATATAGTTTAACACTGGTGGTGGGCACTGCATTGTAAGATAATAAAGACACAAGTGTTGCACGGTGAAAGCCTCTCTGAGCTTTATTTGGGCAGCCAGTGGGCTGCAGGAAGAGGGAGCCAGCAGCAGACCCGGTTACAAGCTCCCAGAGCAGTGCAGAAATGGACATTGTCATAATCTCCTTTTCACATAAGAAAGAAAAAGCCCATGGTCAAGGGCTCAGGGGGAATAAATCTCCCTTTGAGATTTCCCTCAAATTGTTCCATTAGGGACTGGGCTTTGCTTTGCTATTATTATGTTTCCTAAAAGTCTGTGGAGGCGGGAGGATGATTTATATCTATCCCCTACCCTGGTCCTCCCATTCTGCATGCCTTTCCTGCCTAGGCGTGGCTACACTTCCACGCCTTTCCTGCCTAGGGCTTGGATACACTTGCAGCTGTAGAGCACTTTGGATTAAACCAGCCTTCGGAGAGTACACTAGGGAAAGTGCTGCAGTCTGTCCACACTCACAGCTGTAAGTGACCACACACATCAACTGACTTCAGGTGCCTCCCCCCCGATTGAATTTACCTTGCTTTCTTGCCTGCATATTTATAACTGCCTTTGGAGATTTCTACAACATTCATCTGATGAAGTGGGTCTTAGCCCACGAAAGCTCATGATCTCTAAGATCTATTAGTCTATAAGGTGCTACAAGACTCTTTGTCGCTCTTGTAATGAGGTACAGTAGAGTTGAATACTCACTTGGCATGTTGTATAAAGCAATCAGAGTCACTCTATATGATGTTATGAGTATAATATAGTATCTCATTGAAAGGTAACATAGGGCCAGAAATTGTTAATTAACTCACAGACTGACCTGACCCATGGCCAAACTTTAAAGACTGGTTAGGAAGATATATAAATGAATAGAGCTTTGAAATGCAAGGCTGCATTGTTAGAGATAGAAGAGTAGATGTTTGCTCAGGTCTTGTGATGTAAGCAACCAAGTCTTGTCTATTGCTATGGCTTTGATTCAAAGATCAAAAAAGGAGTATTAATATTTAGGAAGACACTTGAATGAAATTGTATTATTGTCTTATATGTCTCTTTGAAGGTTGTGGTAACCTGTATATGAACTGTTTAACGGATAAATTACCCTGTACTAATTGCCATGATGTTCGGAGATAGAAAATTAAGCCTAATGTTTTCTCACATCAAAAGGCTGCTGGAAATGTATAAAAACCCTGGGACACAATCTTTCTTCATCTCAGATTTGCTTTGGGTTTCAAGAGGGGAAATCCTAAACTATAAGGATTGAGATCCCAGTTATTGACTGGAGTCACCCTGAATATGGACATTGGACTATAACCTATGGACTATTTCTAAAAGGACTTTTGGCAACTACAAGCTATGTGTCTGAACCTCAAGAACTGAATTCAAGTCTGTATGTATATTGATCTTTTAATCAACTCTCTCTTTTCTTTTTTAATAAATTTTAGCTTAGTTAATAAGAATTGGCTATAAGCGTGTATTTTGGGTACGATCTAAGTTATAATTTTACCTGGGTATGTGGCTGATCCTTTGGGATTGGAAGAGCCTTTCCTTTTATATGATATAAGATTTTCAGTAATCATCATCATATCTGACATGTGTCTGGATGGAGGCCTGAGGCTGGGCACTTTAAGGGAACTGCATTGTTTGGACTTCTGAGTAATCAGTGAGTTAATACAGAAGCTGTTTTAAGCTGGCTTGGTAAATCTAAGTCTTGGAATATCCACCAACTTTGGGGGTTTGTCTGCCCCATTTTGTTTGTTGTTCACCCTAATTGAGTGACCTTAGCTGTCTCCCACAGGTAGCATTGTCACACCCCACACAGAGTTAAACTAGAATTCCAGGTGAAAAAATGTGCAAGCTCTCCAAAACATGCAGCAGGTATGCGTGCTGCTGAAGGAAACCACTGGAGAGTAAGAAGGGAAGGGAAATTTAAGCTCACACACAATTAAGGCAAAGTCAGTCTGCAAGTTCTTCAGAAAATCCATTGCAGGCAAGTGGAAAGCAACTGTCATTTATTGTCAGAATATGGGGATGTAGCTTCTCCTGCAGCTTGATTCAGCCTGCATTGGATAAACTTCCAAGGCCCTAAGCTTGGCCTTTCACACCTTTAGTACCTATAGACAGCCTGATTGATGTAATTAGATGCAGACCAAGCTACACTCTGTAAAAATCTAAGAAAAGGAAAGATAAAAGAGAATCCTAACATATCAGCCTCAGAGGGAAGCTGAATTCCACGGTGCTAAGTGCCCACAAATACCACTGAAGTTAATGGTAGCTGGAGGTTCTCAGCATCTTTCAAAAATCAGACCACTTCTCTTTTGCAGAGGACACTGCCTTTTCTCCTTAATGTGAGGAGTACTTAGAGACTAACAAATTTATTTGGCCATAAACTTTTGTGGGCTAAAACCCACTTCATCGGATGCATGGAATGGAAAATACAATAGGAAGATACATATACATAGTATGTGAAAAGATGGGGATTGCCTTACCAATTCTAATGCGAGAATTCAAATAAAGTGGGCAATTATCAACAGCAGGAAAAATCACTTTTGTAGTGGTAATCAGGGTGGCCCATTTCAAACAGGTGACAAGAAGGTGTGAGTAACAGGGTGTGAGGTGAGAATTACTTTTTAGTTTGTGTAATGACCCATTGACTCCCAGTCTTTATTCAGGCCTAATGTGATGGTGTCCCATTTGCAAATAAAGTCCAGTTCTGCAGTTTCTCATTCGAGTCTGTTTTTTAAGGTTTTTTTGCTGAAGATTTGCCATTTTTAAGTCTGTTATTGAGTGTCCAGGGAGGTTGAAGTGTTCTCCAACTGGTTTTTGAATGTTATAATTTTTGACGTCTGATTTGTGTCAGTTTATTCTTTTGCGCAGAGTCTGTCTGGTTTGGCCAATGTACATGGCAAAAGGGCATTGCTGGCACATGATAGCACGTATCACATTGGTAGATGTGCAAGTGAACTAGCATTTGATGGTGTGGCTGATATGATTAGATCCCTATGATGGTGTCCCTTGAATAGATATGTGTACAGAAGTTGGCAACAAGGTTTGTTGCAGGGATAGGTTCTTAGGTTAGTGTTTTTGTTGTGTGGTGTGTAGTTGCTGATGAGTATTTGCTTCAGGTTGGGGAACTGTCTGTAAGTGAGGACTGTCCTGTCTCCCAAGGTCTGTGAGAGTGAGGGATCATCCTTCAGGATAGGTTGTAGATCCTTGACTAATAAACTAGTGGATGTTAAACTCATTCATTGTAATGAGGTGGTGAGAAGGAAATAACTCCAGGAAAGAGGAAGCAGGAGATTTGGTATCTTAGCCAATCAGGCACTGCTAGATAAATTTCCATGTACACTACTGAAGTCTTCCAACTGGCTGGCTCCTTCAGTTCTTCAAGATCTAAGAGCAAAAAGGAGAAACTGAGTGCAAGAACTAGGTGCTACACCGAAAATGTCATTACAAAGACCACTGAAGCAGATATAAGCACAGAAGAAGTGGGATGCTAAAACTTTGCTAGTCTGATCTAATCAAAAGTGAAAATAAAGCAGTGGTGTACAGTGAAGCATGTGTACATAGCATCAGAAAGAACCATTTCTGATCTCATTCCAATGGCAGAGGCCACTAATTTTTTCTTATGTTTGTGCCTTTTATTTCAAGCTAGCTAACAAAAAGGAGAAAATTAAAAATAAATCTAGTTCCTTTTGGGTTGGCAAAATATATAGTTTAGATCAGGGGTCGGCAAACTTTCAGAAGTGGTATGCAGAGTCTTCATTTATTCACTCTAATTTAAGGTTTTGCATGCCAGTAATACATTTTAATGTTTTTAGAAGGTCTCTTTCTTTAAGTCTTTAATATATAACCAAACTATTGTTGTATGTAAAGTAAATAAGGTTTTAAAAATGTTTAAGCAGCTTCATTTAAAATTAAATTAAACTGCAGAGACACTCCCTCCCACCAGACCAGTGTCCAGGACCCGGGCAGTCTGAGTGCCACTGAAAATCAACTCGCATGCTGCCTCCAGCACGCGTGCCATAGGTTGTCTAAATCTATACCGGGGTAGGCTTTTCATACTGCTTTTGACAAGCAAAATCTTCACCAGCAGGAATCACTTCACCCAACACTGCAATGCTGCCACGTCTAGGCTGGAATATGGCAGCTGTTTAACAGTGCATAGCAATACTATACCACAGGTTACTATAAGAAATTAGGAGAAATGTTGTATCCAGTTGATACTGAAGAAGATACTACCCATGTGTAACTGCCACTTCATTCACTAATCAAGCCAGATTTCTGCTTGATTTGACCAACTGAGATCAAGATTTCTTCATTACTAGAGAGTATGTCCAAGAGAGGATGACCTGGTAATGCATGTTATATAAAGCCTCCGCTCAAATGCAGGTTGAGTAGCCAAGACCACCAACCAGGGAAGCAACCCACCCTCCCTTTCCTGACAAACAGAGGGACGCACCCCACCCATATACTTATCGCCTGGATACGGACTTGGACTCTCGCTACACACCATGGGTGGCATACCCGAACACACCTATACACTAACGCTTTAAAAAACTCCCACACCCCAATCTGGATCTGTGCTGGATATGAAATATGCATGTACTTTGAAAACCCTGTAGCTTTTACATACAGTCGCCCATAACCCCAGCCTGACTCCAGATGTCCAGCACCTTACTTCTTAACTTGTGTATGTTTTCATTTTTTAACATTAGTTTTAATAAAGTTTTAAATCTGTAACTTGTATCATTAAGTTCTGCGACCCTTTTTGCAGACTTTGTAACTTCAGTTACTGTTAGTATAGCCTTTTAAGTTTTGTAACCTTTGCAAGCTATGTAACCTTTTCAAGTTACCACTTACATGAACAGCCAAGCTTTGTAATACCCCATCACATCAGATAGAGTGTGAACGAGGGAGTGTATATGGAAGATAAGGGAGTGTGAACGAGAAAGTGTATGTGGGACTGGGCAGAGAGAAATTGCAAGGAAGAAGAGCCCGAAGCCAGGTGTGTCTGATATAATTTGCCCTAAGAAGACAATTACGAAGGGCTGTAAAGAAAAGAGGCATGAAAAGAACAGGGACTGGGGATGCTTCTCGGTGACGGACACACAAGGAAAAACTCAGTGTACGTGACAAGAGCTGCCCAGTTCTACCCACACAAGAGGCTGCTGCTCCTTGACCTGCTCATCAGCTTGGATCCATGACTGCAGGCAGATACACCAGATCTACCATGCTTCGGCTCCCCATGCTGTCTCTGGTAACTCTCCACCTGTGTAAGTATGGGGGTATGTGTGAATGTGTACGTGTGTATGAATAAGCTCTTTCCCTTTTCTGTCTGACCTAACTGCAGCATTGTAATAAAACTAATACAAGTGTGACCCTGGGTTGGTTTTTAGGGGAACAGCGGTAACAGTGAAGATCCTCTGAATTAGCAATACATTTCTGTAGGTCAGGGACTTGGAGTAACAATGTAATGGTTAGGGTTCAGTGCCTTCCATTATGGGTACACAGGAAGATTCTTATGCAGATAAGATGCACAGAATTGTTGGCCACCGATAACTGCCAGTGTTAGTGCTCACTGTCCTTTATCATCTCCATCAGCTAGTGTCCATCCAGTCACGTTAACTCTGGAAAAAGTAGTACTCACCTAGAAGAGCTTCTCATAGCACTGGTCACAGTGGACAATGTCACGATGAATGAAAATTTTATCTAGGAGGTCTCCCATTGCCTTATGGCAAATCCCACACTGTGGAAACAAAAACAAGGGGTTGGATGGTTACCAGAGCCCTATTTAGAAGCATATATAGGAAAAGGATTGAGAAATGAGTGGCAATCTCTGTATTTTTTAAGTGAACTTAAAGATGGTGAAAGGTGCTAGATTAATGGCCATGAAGTCTAAAAACCTCTGCTTCTGTAAAGAACAAGTACAACACAAGCCATATCACAGCAAGCTCCCCATATACACCTCACCACCTCAGTGTATATCAACCTTGAGGAATGTACATCGACTTCAGGAAAAGAGGGAATGTCAGTCTCCATAACACATCCAAAACTCAGCCTCTCTGCTTGGGATGCTAATTGTGTGGTTGACTTCTTAATGAAGACAATAGTCAACTGTGAACTAAGGCCACCAACTAAATTCACATTACATACCAGATAGCAACAAGTTTCAGTCACTTTGTATATGAAATAGTGATCTACTATTACAAACCCTCTGAGCCATCCAATGCCTGACACTCACTGTTTGTATAGTAATTTGCTGTTTAATTTCACTGGATTATAAAATCAGTTCAATCAACATGCTAACAAAGGGATCATCTAGCTCAATAATTAGTTTATAGAGTGGCCCAAGATAATTTTGGGGGGCACTTTCAAAATCTGTGGCCATATGACTTCCTACTCCAAGATGGACCCAGATCTCTTTTAATCTGTTTTTAATCTGAAAGTTTGAACAAATATTGCCTTATGATCACTTTCCCAGCCATAAGTCCCCTCCAGTTTCACTACATACTAACAAGTACAGAATGACCTTTAGTAATAATATCCCTTACCCTAAAGCAGTATTCGTGGCAGTAAACATTGAGATGTTCTATCATGATCTTAGGACAGTCTCGGATCTCACGGCCACAGTAAGTGCAGACACCTTCACATGACCTGTGGGGTTGGAGAGGAAAGGACTTGAATTACAACATCACCACATCTCAGTAATACACAGTTCCTCTCTCCCTGACTAGGCACAAAGGCAATCTTAGATCTAACACCAGCACTACAAACACAAATCTAACACATGAAGTACAAAAATGGACATCTATCCATATGTCTTGGCTGTGCCAAGATAGACTTGAAATTAGACAAAGGTTTCTAACAGTCAGAGGAGTGAAGTTCTGGAACAGCTTTCCAAGGAAAGCAGTAGAGGCAAAAAACCTAACAGGCTTCAAGATTAAGCTTGATAAGTTTATGGAGGAGATGGTATGATGGGATAACGTTATTTTGGCAATTACTTGATCCTTGATTATTCACAGTAGATGGACCTGGTGGCCTGTGATGGGATATTGGATGAGATGGGATCTAAGTTACTACAAAGAATTCTTTCCTGGGTGTCTGGCTGGTGAGTCTTGCCCACATGCTCTGGGTTCAGCTGATAACCATATTTGGGACTGGAAAGGAATTTTCCTCCAGGGCAGATTGGCAGAAGCCCTGGAGATTTTTCATCTTCCTCTGCAGCATGGGGCATGGGTCACTTCCTGGAGGATTCTCTGCACCTTGAAGTCTTTAAACCATGATTGGTGGACTGCAATAGCTCAGACATAGGTGAGAGGTTTATTGCAGGAGTGGGTGAGTGAGATTCTGTGTCCTGCGTTGTGCAGGACGTCAGACTAGATGATCATAATGGTCCCTTCTGACCTTAAAGTCTATGAGTCAATACAGAAGCATCTGTGGTGTAGCAGGATTGCCAGAGTTCAAGGGCAAAGATTCTCCTGTAGTTACCCCAAAGCAGCATGGCTCAGGAAGTACTGTTTTAATAGCACCCCAGTAATTCTGGGGCTGATGTTCTTTATTCTCCTGGGACAGTTTTAACCTCCTTACAGGAAACCAAAGAACAGGACACTATTTTACTGAATATCTATATATGATATAAAAGATTATATATAATAAAGCTTTAAAAATGTTTCTTTACAACAGGGGTAGGCAACCTATGGCATGAGTGCCAAAGGCAGCACGCGAGCTGATTTTCAGTGGCACTCACACTGCCTGGGTCCTGGCCACCGGTTCGGGGAGCTCTGCCTTTTAATTTAATTTTAAGTGAAGCTTCTTAAACATTTTAAAAAAACATATTTACTTTACATACTACAATAGTTTAGTTATATGTCTATAATATATAGAAAGAGACCTTCTAAAAACGTTAAAATGTATTACTGGCACGCAAAACCTTAAATTAGAGTGGATAAATGAAGACTCGGCACACCACTTCTGAAAGGTTGCCGATCCCTGCTTTACAACATCCCCTTGAAATCACCTCACTGCAATGAATATTCCTACCTCTGGGAGGTGCTGCTGTGCAGGTAGCTTGCTCTCTCTATGTCAGACAAATCAACTAAGGTGTCGCTGGAGAAGAGAGGGAGGGAGAGATCATTACTTGACAGTCACATGTAGGAGTGAAAACGTTAATCATCAATGCAGCCAGAGCATCCAAAAATTCTAATTGGGTCACTGCTGCACAACTTCCCAGTGCCTCTTCACTGACAAGAGGGTTGTCCCTTGCTAATTACATATCAACAGACATTTTCTTAAAAGTGAGTGCTATGCAGGTGAAAGGCAGCAAAGTGTCATCACCGCAAACTGAAATTTCCCATACACTGCATGTGCTGCATGAGGGGCAGCAGAGCACAAGCTTTCTCTGCTCTGGCACCAATGTGCCTCACACTCAAGCCAGAGGGACCACTTTGGTGACACAGGGTAGTTTAGGCTCTATGGCCCACTCAGTGCCTGAACTTTCTGCTAAGTATACTAACAAGGCATACTAATCAAGGCATGCTAATCAAGATATGATTTTGTGAACTGGGCAGAGGGTATGCATACAGCAAAAGCTGTGTATAGGCTGGCTTACCCAGCTAGCTTGAATCCAATTAGGTGGATAACTGAAGAGAGCACAGTGCAGGCTTCAGAATGGGCAAGTGCTAGCATCTGTGCCAAGCCCATACTACAGTCTGAAGCCCACACTGTGCTGCCTCCACTGCTATTCTTACCTGCACTAATTGGATTCAACTTAGTTCAGACAGGCTAGCTTGTGCACAGGTTTTGTTGTGTAGACATATCCTGAGACCACTAACTCATTTAAACATTGGCCACTGGACAGACTGGGGTGAAATTCTGGCTCCACTGAAGTCTGTGAAAAAACTCCCATTAATTGCAGTGGGGCCAGGATTTCACACAAGGTATCCTATTAACATTTTAGGATATCATTAATATTGATTATATTCCCAATACCCACCCAATGTGGTAGACACTCCACACAGATAAATAAAAGACACAATCCCTGCTCCAGTGAGCTTCATGTTTGTTTATTTTCTTAAAGACATTTGTATTAAAAACACTATGGGTATCCGAGTGAATGCTGATATTCCAAACATAAAAGCACATCTCTAAGTCACTGAGATCTCCTTGGAGACCTCAATAGCTAGAAGGTGACAATGGTAACATTGCTGTGGCCAGTGGGTTATAAATTCTAGTGCTGTACTGAGTGAGGATAAAAACAGAACAAGCATGCATTTTAACAAGATGTTAATGGTTACCAGGTGAGCATAAATAGAAAGCAAAGAGAGCCAAATACCACTCTCAATTACACCGGTGAGAATCTGGAATAACTTCACTGACTTCAAACAAAATATAAAACACATTGTGAGTTTTTATTGAAAACAGATAATTTTCAGTCAAAAATGGTCCTATTTTTAACTGAAAACGCACAACAAATCTGTTTTCGCACCAGATCCAACCACTTTTGCAAAGGTGCAATGAAACCCAACAGCATCAGACACTGAAATTTTAGAATTTCAGTGTGACTGTTTCACTGCCCTAACCCAAAAGACTCAGTTTTGCATCTCCACTATGGAGTGAGCCATGCACTGCTCATACCTGCTGTAGCGAGGAGTGGGAGATAACTCATAGGTGTTCACATACTCCTTCACAAAGAGGATCCCTTTGCTACAGAAGGACAGAGACAGTAACAGAAACATTCACATCAGAAAAGTCAGGAACTAATGGAAGTATGAGAGAGACGATGTGTATGTGTGTACATGTGTGTGCATGGCAAGGGGGAGGGTGGGATGCAGGTGCTATTGGATGACCACTGAATATCAATTTACATTCAGTCTGGCCATTTCCAACAATCTCAGGACTTAAAAGCCATTAGCTATCTCTTGCTCTCTCTGTCCTTTAACATTAAAAACCTACTACCTTAGTGATACTTCAAATGATCGTTATCCTTTGTGCTTTTTTCTTGCAAACCAGGAAACTGAACCTCCTTGCACTTGTGCGCCCACTCCCCACCTATTTTATAATGCTCTCTTCAAAGTGACCTGTTTCCTGTGTGTCTCTGTACCTCTGTCACAGATCTTACACGAGCCATTACTCCTGCCAGCACGCTTGTAGAGCCTGTGAGAATGAGCTAATTAGAGGTTGAGTTCAAGTTGAGTTCAATCTTTCTCCGTAGTTCATTTTCATTGCTGTCTTTGGGCTACGACTAATCCTTTCTCCCTATGTGATCAAATTGAGCTGTGTTCCAGCTAACGAAAGAAAAACAGAGCCTTTTTCTTTTGTATAGACTCTTCCAGAGCCAGCATCTCAGATGAGCACACTCTGCACAGTGATAATTGTCATAAACAGTGTGGCACTACGCCAGGGGTACTCCAACATTAGCCAACAGATGTCCACATTGGCATCTTAGCACGAGCTTGAAAGCTGCAGATAGTTTGCATTAAATGGACCGATTTCATCTTTAAGGTGCTGCCTGTGGGGACTACAAGTACCAGCATACAATACCCTGGCTTGGCCAAATTTATCCGACTAGGGAACTGTGGTCTTGCAGGTCAACCTTCTATAATAAACTACTGGTACCTATATGCTACACTGGCTCCCTGCTGCTGTATTTTGGCCTTGCCTACACTATGCTATGCCTTTGCAAAATCATCCCTCCTTAAAAGTGAGTCCAGTTTGACAGACTGGCCTGTGATCCAAATGGAATCAGAGCATTCCAATCTGGGGCTAAGTGAGCAGGGCAGGAAGGTTTGCAAGCTACATCACTTCTTTAGGTCATTCCATATTTCAGAGCTCATAAACTATTTATGAGCCCCATGAAACAGAACAGATGAAGTCTACTCAGCTGGCCAAATTCCAGCTTTATCTTCTAGTGCTAAGGTGCTTATCACCACAGTATCAAAGCACTTATAGGGCTTATAGGGCTCCCATTTCACTGTAGTAGGAGCCATTCACATGCATCAAGGATTGGATTTGGCTCTTTGTGAGGATCTGTGAATGAGAAGAGAATTGCTCAGGAGAACAAACACAAGGTAAGTCTTCTCCACTCATTACCTTGCAGCGCTGGGGTTAGACTTGTGTCCCATGGCTGATGGGCTGTGGTACTGAGAGCTGGCAGTAGACATGGAGATCCTCTCACTTGAAGTTGAGGGAAGCCTGGCAAGAGAGGGAAAAGACTACAAACACCTGGAACCTGAATTGCAACAGGTGTCAGATCTGTGTACTAGGGGAGAATGGATAAGCAAGAACACAATAACATTGTTTCAAAGGTGTGGGAGAATATTCAGTCCCTCAGTTGCATGAAATAGCATCCTGATTTTTATTTTGTCACAGGTAACAGGCTCCTGTCCCTTCCCACACCTGACACACACATCTTAGAAAGAGGAGTAGCTTCTCAGAGGATTAATCCTGAGGCAGCACAGTGAAGTGAGCATCAACTAAGAACTTCAAAAGATCAAAGATCATACAGAATCACATAGCTATCTCTGAAAGGGGACAGCCATGGCCAAGTGGACAACCAGCACACAACACTGTACAACAGGAGAGGGAGGTGAACTACCTGGCCAGGTGCTTGGCACAAAATTTTAGCCTTAAAAAAAGAATGCAGTGGGACCATAAGTGCCCATAAGGAGTAGAATGGACCATCGTTGTTAAGATGTCACCAGAAATAGCCATGTCTAGTAACCTGTATAAAACATAACTAATCTGCCTTAGAAGGATAAAGGGCAGAGTTGATCCTGCCTAGAATCAAACCCTATGGCTCCAGGATAGCTTGGAATTCCATGCCTGATGTTCATACCTATATGAAATCCCTTCAGGGTATAAACTATAGACCCAATAGTCACAGCCTGCAGATCATGCACAATACAGAGTGTCATGCTGTGCTTGTATGGGCTTAAATGCTGTGACATAGTGTAGAAAAATCCACACCATGTATGAACTGTCACCTTCAACAGATCAGTGGTATTTCTGGAGCCAATCTGACTGATCATTGGCTTTCTGGAGATAGTGTACTGTGTGTTTTGCACTGCATATGGGAAGTCCACAAATGGCATGGCAAAGAATCTCCATCAAGCATCATGTAAATGAGGACGTATCACAGCCCCATCCTGTGTAGCATCTGCCAGGAATAACTAATCCAGATTAAAGACAGTCTTGTGCATCCCAGTGGATGCAAGTGGTTCTTATAATTGCAATCATTTTCCAGAGAATGAGTGATCACATCATCTTCATGAAATTTCTCTGCCTTGAACTGGAGGTTAAAAATCTCAACTCTGCTTCCTGGCTGCCATCCCAAAGCCGCTGAGTACAGGCTTTTCCCATGGCCATCACCAGCCCCATCCCTTTACCTTCTGGGCTGGGCTACCTTCTGTGCTGTCCATATAAAATGGCATGTTGTGACTTCCCTATGACATAGTTACAATGCTGTCTCTAGAATGGGAGTAGTGCCTGTTTGTGACATGGTTTATCTGCCCTGCACTGGCCCTCAGAGATTAACTGTGCATTGCAGGCCAAGGAGGCCACACACCCCTGTCTCTGCAGGCTGCTGAAGGGAAGGACACAGATTGCAGGCTCTCTCTCCGGAGCGGCTACGTGCCCTGACAACAGAGCCAAGGTGCACTGAGCCCCAGACGGATTCCAGGCTGCCTGCAGAACCGAAAGAAGGGACTGAGCCATCAGCAGCTGCACTGGCCGAGGATCCCAGAGACCCAGGGGAACCATGGACCAACTCCAAGGAAGACAGGGTAGGAAACAGCCCATGGGACTTAGACATTGCTCTGGTTGGAGAACCAGGGAACAGATCCCAGGCGTGTTTCGGGGGGATCCCTGCTGACTTAGTGGTAAGCGACCCTGGGTTGGGACTTGGAGAAGCAGGGAGGGCCCGAGTCCTGCTATCCTGGACACCACACACCCCTACATGGTGCCCAACTTCCCCAACAGGCCAATAAGCCAACACAGGCCCATGGAGGTGGGCAGATTTATTGACTCCTGCCAATAGGCCACACAACCCCACAGAGGTTTACTCTATTGACTCCACACAGCCCCATGAGGAAAGGTACCTTTACTGACTCCGACCATGAGGTACAACCTCATGTTACAGTCAGGATCACCAGAATAGGACATAACCGGCTGCAGTACGTCCTTTCCCTTTCTTTGGGCCTGATGGGACCTGACACGCTGTGACAGGGTATACCTACACTGTTATAAAGAATCAATACAGCCTCAGAGAATGAGTATTAATGTGTGATGAAGAATCCACAAACATTCTGAATAGTTATACTTCCTCATCCCCGTACCCCCAATACTGAAATTGAAATCCCCCAAACACACTGATTTAAAACACAATCCAACTAACGACAATGCCCTGGCCATGACTGCTGCCAGGGGTTCAATAGGAACAGACTCACTATGCTCAAGATATTGAATGAACCAAGTGATAGCACACTATTTGGTCTCGCAAATAAGGGTTTCATCCTGCTGGCTCCTTACTTTCCTATATTGGAGTCAAATTCATTGTGCCCTCTGACTCTGGGACTCTCATATCTGGTGTCCCTGGAGCTATTTCTCCCTTCATAACCTGGGACAGATCTGTTAAGGAAGCAAAAAAGCCCAATAACAGCTCCAAGACATGACATGGAGCAATGCAGGTGTCAGTCAATTCCACATATTTTGGCTCAGTGCAGATATTTTAATGTAGTTCCCTTTCAGCCCTTCCCTGCTTCACACACCTGAGTTCTGCAATGCAGCAAATCATTTGAGGTCCGAAGGCATATAACCAGTTCCTGCAAGAGCTAACACTAATGCTTGGTTACTAAATTGAGGCATCTCTTGCATAACAGCCTGGAAATTGACCTTGTCTTGAACACCCTTGGATCTCCCGAGGCTCACAACAAACATTACTGCACCATCTGCAATTCCCAACTGCTGACTTGGAGGATGACAAGCTGACTCTGGACTTGGCATCCTATGCATGTCAAGCAGACCATGTATTGACAGAGTATGTATTTCTCCAACGTAGATCTGATCATGGGAACAGTTTTAAACTGCAAGAAAAACTCTGTTTTTCAGACAACACAGAACATTCCATAGTTCTAGTTCCTACCCCGTAAATGCTTTGGGACACAGACTGTGTTTGTATAGCACCTATATTAATAACACCACCGCCTAGTTCTTACATAACACTGCCCTCCAGTAGATCTAAAAGCACTTCACAGCGGAGATCAGTATCATCTCCATTTTACAGATATGGAAACTGATGCCTCTGCACCTAGGTCCACTTTATGCACCATGGGCATTACCCTGGGGTTTCTGGCAAGATGTCAGTGCAGCCCTTGGCTGGGCAATGTTTGGGTACCTCAGGTCTAATTAATGTGAGGGATGGATGATTTCGCTCCCACTCTCATAGAAAATGTACTATTACCAACATCCGGCAATGGAGGGAGTATCCAACAAACAGCATCAGCCAGTGAAAGGATTTCATTAGCCTCATGTGTGTGGAGAAAGTTCAGTGTAAAACAGAGCATGAATTCCCAGGCTCCTTACTGTGCTGTATTTGTGTCAGGCTCAGTGTGCTTTCTAGTGGAAGGAGGCTCAGATTGGGTAGTAGATATGTTCTCATTTTCAGCATCCTTGTTATTGCCCTTCAAGGGAGAAAGCCTAGGGGAGAAAACAAAGAGGTTTCTTAAGAACATGTGAAAAATTAATACATTGGACTATGTGGAAATCTATTCCAAAGATGGGAACCATCAGACTGAAAGCTGGAGAAATATTATCCTGGGCTTGAGCTTTTCAAAGCTGCCTCAGAGTTTTGAATGCACAATTCCAACTGAAACACATGGACATGATGTGTTTAAATCCCCTAGCTGGCTTTGAAAATCTTAGCTAAAGGCCTATTGTCTGTGACAGTCACAGGGGAAAAATATTAGCCATTGGAGCATGTACTTCTGCCAGACATAGGTTCCTTCCTGCTAGCATTGCTATAATTCTCTTCATTGACACAAGCCACACAGAGAAACACACATATTGAACACAGAATCTAGGCAGTGTCCTTGAAGGACTGGGTAACACTGAGTTACACCTCTCAGCCAAACGTCTGCTACTCACTAATATTCACTGCATCATGCTGATGTAAATGGGTAGAGCTGGGTGAAATTTTTTGGGTGAAAAATGCATATTTCATGTCATCAGTGTTGTAAGCCCGATGGGTCATCAGAGGTAATTAATTCCCTGTGAGTCCTAAGGGCCCACCAATTCACAGACAAGGGTCTGTCCCTGTCCCATCTCCAACCACAGCCTGGCTGTCCTGACATTAGGTGACACTGAAATGTTTTGCTGATTTCACCGAACTGTTTGTTTTCTGGGCGGGGGGGAGGAAATTTTTAAAAAAATAAATAAAGATTTTGTGTTTACATCTTGGACAGGAAATGTTTTGTTTTTGTAGTTTGAAAGCATTCCTTTCCCCCTGTGACTCCCCGCCCCCATACCGTGGGGGGAGCATATTGTAACCCCTATATTCTTCATTTTCATATAATCATGATCTCATACATAAAGCATGCCTTTTAAGGTATCAGAGGAAAGGTTTTGATGTGCTGAAAGTAATTTCTCTGTCCATATATGTGTATCATTAACGCATATGAAGTTATGAGAATTGTGTTGTATGGTGGTCACTAAAGCATGCTGTAAGTTGGGGAATCAGCCAGATAGTAGCTCCTCAGAGGCAACAGCAAGGAAAGTAACCAGTGCCAGGGCAGGATGTCAAAGAGCCCATCAACAGCCATTGTCCAGCAAGGGAGCTACAATGCAATGACTCACCTACCTTAGTCCACACCAGGGGAATTGCTCAACCTTGCTTGGAGAGACTCAGCAATGCCACACAGGCATGTCTGGACTTGTGTTCTACAAGCACATGGACTGAGGGCATAAAACAGGCAGAGTGGACACATACTGGGCCCTTCTCCTGCCCCACCTATGCTGCAAGCAACCAAGACACTGAGAAGAAGACAAGACTCCAAGACAGGAGATTGGCCCAGATTTACGTAAAAAACATGTATATTAAGGACTACAGTATCCAATGGGATGAGAAAAAATGTTTAATCTAGTTGCTGCCCAGTCCAATAGGGTTGAGAGTTTAGACTGCATGCTTATATTTTATTTTATTTTGGTATCCACTCTGACTTGTTATACCAGGGGTGGGCAAACTACGGCCCGCGGGCCAGCCCGTCCCATCTGGCCCCCAGTCAGGGAGGCTGTCCCTGGCTCTACCCCCGGAGCCGCACTGCCCGGGCACCGCTGCGGGGCCAAGGCTGCGTGCTTCTCCCCTCCCCTGGAGCTGTGCCACGTGGGCAGCGCTCTGGGGGCTGGGGCTGCACACTCTCCCCCACTTCCCCCAGAGCCGCGCCGCATGGGCAGAGTGCTGGGAGCCGGGGCTGGTCACTCCCTACCCCTCCCCCAGAGCCGCGCCACGTGGGCAGAGCTCTGGGGGCCGGGGCTGTGCACTCCCCACTACCCCAGAGCTGCACCATGTGGGTAGCCCTCTGGGGGCCGGGGCTGTGCGCTCCCCACTTCCCCGGAGCCATGCCAAGCAGCTATGGTAAGGGGGGTGGGGTCTAGGATGGTGGTTGTGCGGGGCTCTGGAGCGGGCAGTCAGGGAGCAGGGTGGGTTGGATAGGGGGTGGGATTCTGGGGTGGTGATTAGGGGACGGGAGGGTCGATAGGGGTCAGGGCACCCAGGAGACAGGGAGCAGGGGAATTGGGTAAGGGGTGGAGTCCTGGGGAGTGGTTAGGGGTCTTCTAGAAGGGGCAGTCAGGGGACAAGGTCGAGGGGGAGTTGGATGGGTCAGGGACTCTGAGGGGGCAGTCAAGGGGCGGAAGTGGGAGAGGGCTGGATTAGGGGTGGGGCCTTCCCTACCCAGCCCTCCATATAATTTTGCACACCGGATGTGGCCCTTGGGCCAAAAAGTTTGCCCATCCTTGTGTTATACTTAGACTTATAATCACTTAAAATCTATCTTTATAGTTAAAAAAACTGTTTATTCTACCTGAAGCAGTGTGTTTGATTTGAAGTGTGTCAGAGACTCTCCTTGGGATAACAAGCCTGGTACATATCAATTTCTTTGTTAAATTGACAAACTTATATAAGCTTGCAGCGTCCAGCAGGTATAACAGGACGCTGCAAGATGGAGGTTCCTACGGTTGCGTCTGGGACCGGAGATATTAGTTAGTATCTTTTGGTTGCAAGTAGCTGGGAGTAGCTTACATGCCAGAGGCTGTGCATGAATAGCCCAGGAGTAGGGGGTTCTCACAGCAGTGCAGGGTAAGGCTGGCTTCCAGAGTCAAGGATTGGAGTGACCTAGCAGACCACTGGTCTGGATAACACCAGAGGGGAATGTCACCCCTCCTCATCCCAACTTTTCTAAATTGCCAGCAAATAGACAAATCCTTTATTTACCCATCTCTGTTGATGGAGTGGTGTAGTTTGTTAGTCTGAGCAGAAACCAGCTTTTTGACTTTTCATTGGACAATGTCTGAACTTTCATCATCCAAATTGCTCTCCTGTGACGTCAGAGTTGGAATTGCCAGGTGTTATGGCTCATGGTTTAGTGTGAAGCAAAGGTGTTAGAGAGAAATGCATTTCTGTGGTTTTGAGTAGGATAGGAATAAAATAAGGTGGAGGAATTATTCAGCTGAGTAGCTAACTTTGGTGTATGTATTGTAGCCACATTGGTCCCAGGATATACAGAGACGGGCGGGGGGCGGAGTGAGTAATAAAAGATGTTACCTCACCCACCTTGTCTAGCTAACTTTGTGTTAGTCCCACTGACTGATTACCCTCAGTAACACAGAGCCAGAAAGGGTTACACAACTAGCAGGCTAAATGACCCAGATTCAACCTTTAGAGACATTAGTAGATAATGTTTGTGGTTTTGTGTGTTTGCATACTGTGACGGAGTCAGACCAGAAGGATATAGGAGAGTGCTGGAAGGCAGGTATATTAGTCTCAGGATGTGCAGGTCCCTGTTCCCTGGATAGCCAAACAAAGGCTATTCCAGGCCAATCAAGACACCTGGGGCCAATTAAGAACCTTCTAGAAAGGAGTAGAAACAGCTAGGCTGATTGGGACACCTGAAGCCAATCAGGGATTGGCTGAAACCAGATAAAAACCTCCCAGTTAGTCAGGTGGGCTGTGGGAGTCAGGAGCTGTGGAAGGAAGATATGCTGTTGGTGAGACTGAGTGTTGGACAACATATCATACAGAAGGAAGGAGGCCCTGAGGTAAGGGTGAAGTGGAGTTTGAAGAAGCGGGGACTGCTGTAGGGAAGTAGCCCAGGGAATTGTATTGTGTTTTGTGGATAAAAGGTCAGCCATCTTAGCTGATACTATTAGGGTCCCTGGGCTGGAGTCTGGAGTAGAGGGCGGGCCCGGGCTCCCCCCTTTTCCATCTTCCATACTGGCCTGTGATGAAGGTAACTCACTAGGTGGTGACTCTTGCCAATTATACTGAGAAAGGGAGGTCACTCTGTGGCCTAGATGAGTTTCTGAGGCCCCTAAATCTGCCAGGAAGCACAGGACCCACAAGTACAGACTTGGAGCTTTGTCACAACTGGTGTCGGGAGTGGGAGTTTCTGACTTACTGTTCACTGCACGGCAGAAGAAAGGGAGAGGTTTAAAAACAAAAAACCAAAACAAAGTACACCGGGTGTGGGGTGTTCTCACCACAATGGAGGACATAATAAAAGCACTGTTGCAAGCCACTGCAGCCCAGCAGGAGGCCACCCGAGCCCAGGCTATGGCACAACAGGAGTCCCTGCGGGTACCACAAGAGACTAACCGATTATTGATGGAGCAGGCCTCTCAGGATCGAGCCCTCTTGCAGGACATGGTAGAACAACTGAAAGTCCTCACCACCAAAAACCAAGGATCTGAGGGGTCACGAGTATGGAGGGCTGCTGGTTGTCTGCCAAAGATGACAGCTAATGATGACATAGAGGCATATCTCCTCTCCTTTGAGAGGGCTGTCTTGCAAGAGGCTTGGCCCCAGGATCAGTGGGCTAGCATCCTCTCTCCCTTCTTATGTGGAGAAGCACAAAAAGCTTATTATGACATGTCCGCTGAAGCTGCCATGGACTACCCTCAGCTGAAAGCAGAGATCCTGGCACGATCAGGGGTAACAACAGCAGTACAGGCCCAGAGATACCATGAGTGGAGGTATAAGGAAGGTAAGCCTCCGAGGTCCCAATTATTCGACCTTATCCACCTTGCACGGAAGTGGTTACGACCCGAGGTTTGCAACCCAGAGGAAATGTTGGAAACTTTGGTCATAGACCACTATATGCGGGGATTGCTTCCAGATCTTCGTGCATGGGTGGGCCAGAATGACCCTGCCACCTACGACGGGGTGATCACATTGGTAGAAAGATGGATTGCAGCCCAAGAGCTGTCCCAACTACCCAGAGAAGACCTCTCCCAAAAGAAGTATCTGGGTCCAACCCCGGAAGGCCAGATAACGAAGCATCCGGGAAGCCCCAGGTGGAAGAAGGTAGTAGCCACAGAACAGCCGGGAACCCAGAAGGGAGGAAGCCATGGGGTAAAGACCCCTAACCCAAGAGACAAAGGAGCATCTAGAGCCCCTTATAGATATTATGCATGTGGAGAATGGGGACACCTAGCAGTGCAATGTCCCAACATTGAGGAGCCCATGTAGTGTAACCTGGGGAATTGGGCAGACCCATGCACCCTAATCAATCTAGTCAGGGTTGCAGTCACCCCACACCAATATACAAAACCAGTGAAACTGAATGGGGTAGAGACTATGGCACTCATTGACTCAGGCAGTGCTGTCACTGATTTCAGGGAAACTAGTGAAACGCAGCCAGTTGATACAGGCTAAGCGTATGGGAGTAACCTGTGTACATGGGACCGTTAGCTATTATCCTGTCATCCCAGTAAGGATTGAAATCCAGGGAACCATCACTGGAGTAAAAGCAGGGGTGGTCCCAAAACTCCCATACCCAGTGCTCATTGGAAGGGATTTCCCAGGATTTGGAAATTTGCTCCCACCAGAGGGGCAAGACAGAGTAGAAGACTCTGAAGTTAAGGAGTCATCCCTAACAGAAAGTCACCCCGCCTTCTTTACTGAAATATCTCCCAAATTGTTCCCCACCCCTGGGAAGGGCAGAAAAACCAAGAAAGAAAGAAGGGCAGCAAAGGCTTTGGGCACTCGGTTTCTCCTTCAGGGCCAGAACATGGCCTTGGTAGGCTGAAGGGCACAGGGAACTGAGGAAGAGACCCCCAGAGAGGAGGAGGAGGAAGCAGAATCCAGTCCTAACCCCAATGTCACCGAATTGACTGAGGAGTCAGAGACCAGTTCCTCAGAGTGCGGGTTGATAGGTCCTGGAAGAGAGACTTTCGGGCGAGACCAGGCAGAAGATCCCAGATATGATAATGTCAGAAGAGAGGTGGCTGAGATAGATGGGGAGCCTGTGGAGGGAAAGGCCCGAGGGCCAGCGCTCTATTTCGTGATCAAGAAGAACCTCCTGTACAGGGTGGTTCAAATACAGGAAGAGGTAGTAAACTAGCTCCTGGTACCCCAAAAACATCAGAGGGCAATACTAATTCTCGCCCACAGTCACCTCTTTGGGGGACACTTAGGAGTAGAAAAGACCCAAGCGCGAATCTTGTGCAGATTCTTCTGGCCAGGAGTACATGAGGATGTCCGGCGGTACTGCGCCTCCTGCCCCGAGTGTCAGTTGCACAGCCCTCAACCACATCTAAGGGCCTCGTTGATACCGCTACCAATCATTGAGATCCCTTTTGAGCGGGTGGTCATGGCCCTGGTGGGGCCTCTAGAGAAGACAACTCGAGGTCACCAATATGTGCTTGTCGTCTTGGACTATGCAACCAGGTATCCAGAGACCATTCCCCTACGAAATACGGCCTCCAAGTCCATAGCAAAGGCGTTGGTACAAATTTTTGCCCGAGTTGGGCTACCGAAAGAGATTCTAACGGACCAAGGAACACCTTTCCTGTCTAAGCTGATGAAGGACCTCTGCTCTCTGCTCCACGTCCAAACTCTGCGAACCCCAGTTTACCACCCGCAGACCGACAGCCTGGTAGAGAGATTCAACCGGACCCTCAAGGCCATGATCAAAAAGGTGATAAGTAGGGATGGAAAAGACTGGGATTCCCTGTTGCCCTACCTTATGTTTGCCATCCGGGAAGTTCCTCAAGACTCCACTGGATTCTCTCCTTTCGAGCTGTTATATGGCCGCCACCCCTGGGGCATACTAGATATAGCTAGGGAAATTTGGGAAGAGGAGCCTAATACAGGGAAGAATATAGTTAAGCATGTAATACAAATGAGAGACCGTATAACCCGAGTCACCCCTATAGTGCGGGAGCACCTGGAGAAGGCTCAGAAAGCCCAACAAACTCACTACCACCGCCAAGCAAAGGTTCGGCAGTTCCAACCTGGAGACCGAGTAATGGTGTTAGTACCCACAGCAGAGAGTAAACTCTTGGCCCAGTGGCAGGGGCCCTATGAAATAGTAGAATCTATAGGAGAGGTAAATTATAAGGTGAGACAACCGGGACGTCGAAAACTAGAGCAGATATATCACATCAATTTTCTAAAACCCTGGCGTACCAAAGAAGCATGTGTACTTGCTCACAAGGACCCATTGCAGGAGAACCAGAACCCTGAGCAGGTGAAGGTGTCTCCTGATTTAACACCAGCCCAAAGAGAGGAGGTGGTCGAGATGATCAACCGGAACCAAGACGTATTCTCATCTCGACCAGGACAAACAACCGAGACGTATCACCACTTCATTACAAACCCTGGGGCCCAGGTGATGATGAGGCCTTACCAAGTGCCAGCGGCCAAAAGAGAAGAAATCAGATCAGAAGTAAAGAAAATGTTGGACTTGGGGGTAATTGAAGAGTCTCACAGTCAGTGGTCTAGCCCGATCATGCTAGTACCCAAACCAGATGGCTCCACAAGGTTTTGCAATGACTTCCGTTGGCTGAATGAGGTGTCCCAGTTTGATGCATATCCTATACCCCGGATAGACAAGTTAGTGGACCAACTGGGAAATGCCCAGTTCCTGACCACTCTGGATTTAACTAAAGGGTAGTGGCAAATCCCCCTTGCTGAAGACGCAAAGGAAAAGACCGCTTTCTCCACCCCAGAGGGACTGTTTCAATATACAGTCCTTCCATTCGGTCTACATGGGGGCCCAGCTACCTTTCAGCGCCTTATGGATAAGCTATTGCGCCTCCATGCCAGTTATGCAGCTGCCTACCTGGATGATGTGGTTATCCATACTGCAGACTGGGAAACCCACCTGGAAAAGGTTGAAGCTGTCCTAGATACCCTAAGGCGTGCTGGCCTTACCGCAAACCCCGCAAAGTGTGCCATAGGATTAACGGAGGCTAAGTATCTGGGGTACATTGTGGGACGAGGTGTAGTGAAACCCCAACTCAATAAACTAGAGGCCATCCAAAACTGGCCCCGACTGGTTCGCAAGAAACAAGTCCGGGCATTTTTGGAGGTAGTGGGGTACTATCGACACTTTATTCCCCATTTTGCCACTAGGGCAAGTGCCATGACTGATCTCATAAAAGCTCGAGGACCTGAGATGGTGCGATGGACAGACACAGCAGAGAGGGCATTTATAGATCTAAGGACAGCCCTTTGTAGTGACCCTGTACTTATAGCTCCAGACTTCACTAAGGAGTTCATCTTGCAGACAGACGCATCTGAAGTTGGACTAGGGGCTGTCCTATTCCAGATGGTCGGGGAAGAAGAACATCCAATCCTCTATCTCAGTAGAAAACTTCTCCCAAGGGAACAGAAGTATGCTGTGGTCGAGAGGGAATGCCTGGCCGTTAAATGGGCCATGGAAACACTGCGATACTACCTGCTAGGTAGGCAGTTTACTCTTGTGACTGACCATGCCCCTCTTCAGTGGATGCAGCAGAACAAGGAGAAAAATGCGAGAGTGACTAGATGGCTCTTATCCCTCCAACCGTTCCAGTTCCGCATACAACACAGAGCCAGAAGTCGCCACGGCAAGGCAGATGGCTTATCACGGGTGCACTGTATGTCGACCCAAGTTGCCCAACCCCTTGGTGTTGAGCAGGGGGGAGAGATATGTGACGGAGTCAGACCAGAAGGATATAGGACAGTGCTGGAAGGCAGGTATATTAGTCTCAGGATGTGCAGGTCCCTGTTCCCTGGATAGCCAAACAAAGGCTACTCCAGGCCAATCAAGACACCTGGGGCCAATTAAGAACCTTCTAGAAAGGAGTAGAAACAGCTAGGCTGATTGGGACACCTGAAGCCAATCAGGGATTGGCTGAAACCAGATAAAAACCTCCCAGTTAGTCAGGTGGGTGGTGGATGTCAGGAGCTGTGGAAGGAAGTTATGCTGTTGGTGAGACTGAGTGTTGGACAACATATCATACAGAAGGAAGGAGGCCCTGAGGTAAAGGTGAAGTGGAGTTCGAAGAAGCAGGGACTGCTGTAGGGAAGTAGCCCAGGGAATTGTATTGTGTTTTGTGGATAAAAGGTCAGCCATCTTAGCTGATACTATTAGGGTCCCTGGGCTGAAGTCCAGAGTAGAGGGAGGGCCTGGACTCCCCTCTTTTTCTGCCTCCCTTAATTAGTTACTGAAAAAGGGAGGTCACTCTGGGCCTAGATGAGTTTCTGAGGCCCCTAAATCTGCCAGGAAGCACAGGACCCACCAATACAGACTTGGAACTTTGTCACAACTCCTTAGATATAGTTTAGACCACAAGTTGAGCACCACTGTCCTACATACTGAACTAGGTGTTCCAGCTTTGCTTCCATGCCTCCCCAGAATAGCTGACTGTGACACTCTGTACTCTAAAGCAACACCCTGGCAACCCCATATGTACCCTGGTGATATAATTATGATATGCTTTGTACAAAGAATCATAGAATATCAGGGTTGGAAGGGACTTCAGGAGATCATCTAGTCCATCCCCCTGCTCAAAGCAGGACCAATTCCCAATTAAATCATCCAACAGCTTCTTGCCTCATATTCCTAAATGGCCCCCTCAGGGATTGAACTCACAACCCTGGGTTTAGCAGGCCAATGCTCAAACCACTGAGCTATCCCTCTCCCCACAGTATGTGTTTTAAAGTATCATTTAAAAATCTTAATCTGTTGAACATTAATATACTGTTAAATTATATGTGCTATCACTGCATGTGGAGTTATGAAGTTTTGCTACCAAAATATGTTGTGAAGTTGGAAACACCCACAACCAGCCTTTCAGGTACAACAATGAAGAAGCCAGACAGTGTTGATGGCCCTTTAAGCGGAATCCATACCACCAAGGACTATCACAGGAATAGTGTACAATGAAGACTTTTCAGATGGAGCACGTAAACAATGAACATTGCTTGACTCACATCATAGCAAAAGATCATTCCAGCAAGCTGGAAGAACCTATAAAGGAGGGGAAGTGACATTATCATTTGGCCTTATTCCCCACACAACTCAACACCTGGAAACTCATCCGGAGAACAAAGACAGAACTGGGGAGGTAATCCCAGGTTGAAGAGGATTTCCAATCTGTGTATGGAAGTTCTGTGACCTATTTGTATTATCTATCAGAGTGAGACACTGCTTGATTCAAATCCAGTCTATTTTATAGAACTCAGATTGTGATTTTACTTTGATCTGTATGCTTACAACTTATAACAATTTAAAATCTATCCTTTTTAATTAATCAATCTATTTTATATTTTACCTAAAATAGTGTGTTTTGTTTGAAGTGCTTGGGGGAATCTGCTCAGTGTACAAAAGCTGGTGCATGCCCATTTTCCTTTGTAGAAGTGGCAGAGGGGTAATAAACTTAAACTGGTCAGGCTTCTGACCAGGGCAAGATGGTACAGTTCTGGGGTCCTAGGCTGTGGACCTGGGAGGATTGGCTGGAGCCTCTCTATTGTTTATGAGTGGCTAGGAGAAGCATTCATGTATTTCAGCTGGGTGTGTCCCTGCCTGTGGATATCTGTGTAAGTGCAGAACCCGGAAAGGTTTGCAGCTTGTCCCAGTATCACAGTGCAAGAGGGAGCCCAGGTACTTAAGAGAGAGAGCTCAGCAGTACCCCAGTTCCAGGTTGCACTCTGGGAAACCTGTCACGCTGACTGCCATTTCTTTCCCCATTGTCCTTAGATTTCTTGCATGACAACACTAAATGCAAGACTTCCCATATTTTTCACAGTCCAATTCTGCATCCTCTATACGTACAGGGAACCTATGTCTTGGGTCAGTGGTAGTAACATTGATTTCTGTAGAATGAGAGCTGGACCTGCTGAAAAAAGAGAGTCATTGCAGGCCATGAAGATCGGCTAATGGCATTATGATCTTGTTAGGCCCAAGAATTGATCCAAGGGATTCTGGGTAGTCCCTGAGAAGAGTTGCAGATGAATCTGCACTCTTGCCGACCCTGAGAGAGAGCTGCATTCTAAATATCTTTTACCAAATGTCCTTCACTCCCTGTTAAGTGGAGCCTTAATGTCAACAACTCTCTGTTTTGTCTCACTCCCTGTTTTTCTGTTTTATTTTGTTGTTAGATTATTTATCTTTTCTGTCTCCTGGTTTCTGGTACTAGTCAAATGTGTTGATAAGAAAATATTGAAACAACATATATTGTTTTAACTTGTAATGAAATACTAGAAGTTTCTTACTAACGAAGCGGGGAGGTGGGTTGCTTGAATGAATAATTTGTGACGTAACGAAACTGTCTATAAAAATTTACTAGTTGTTAGAATGGGCAGCTGGTTCTCTTGGGAGACGGGCTGCTCTCTATTGTTGTGTGCACTCTTCAATAAAGAGCTTATTGGACTTTGCTGGTGTTGCCTGTCTCTTTGCGGTCAGACAACGAACCGGGCCAGTCTGGGTTAGAGTCCCTGACAAATTTGGCACCCCAGATGGGACCCGTCTGACTCTCTGGCCTGGGATCAGACTCTAAAGCAATGCAGCATGCATCCTCCGACTTCAAGGAGCCTTGCCGGTGATCTGATCCCTGCTTCGGTGATAAGGCGAGTTCTGTGAACCAGCTGAAGCCTGTAGAAATCCAGCAATGTCCACCTACCCATTGCGTAGGATCCAGAGCTTCGGGGTTCGAGTCCCTGGAGACCTTCGGGGTTAGAGTCCCTGGAGAGGTAAGCTATCGCTCGGCTTCGGGGTTACAGTCCCTGGAGAGCTTCGGGGTTAGAGTCCCTGGAGACGTAAGCAATCGGTATTCTAGGGGTAGGGGTTCAAGTCCCTTTTATCGCCTAGAATGGGACTATTTGGCAGTAAATGCCCAGGGGACGCCCTGTTGTCTTTAATACTTAGAGATTGGAAGGGAATATCTGGAACAACCGGTTTACTTAAGTCCAAAATGGGAAATTTATGTCAAATTCAATGGCCTTCTCTCACCGCCCATTTGTCCCCGACTAGAGATTGGCCAAGATGTGGAACCTTTTCCACAGACAGGATGAATGCCCTTAGGGACATTTTGGTCGATCTTAGACCGGGACAAATGGATTATTTGTTTTTATGGTATAATTATAAACCAAAAGAAGGATGTATAGCCTTCGAAGCAGTTTCTGTGGAGAAAACCATGAAATTTTCCACACCCTATGCCCCAGAAACTCAACCAGAAGAGGATGAGTATATCCCCATGATGTTACCCCCAAGGCGCAGCCAAAGAGTTGGCGGGGGGAGATATGAAGAAAGAGGACGATGCTCAAGGGGAAAAGCCGAAAATTCAAGCACCATTGCGAGCTTATCCTGTTCCCCAGAGTAATGGGGATCCTCGGATGGTGCTCACCCACACTCCATTCACAACTGCCAATCTCTACTAAATTGGCAACGCTCACTACCGCGTCTGCGAGATAACCCCGAGGCAGTAGAAAGGATGTTTCGAACCATCTTTTCTATTCATTTACCAACATGGGCAGATGTAAATCAGTTATTGGACTCTCTCCTTACTGAGGACGAACGCCAAAAAGGAGAAAACTGCAGCATATTACCTCTCTCAAATGTGGGGAAACATGCCTACTGCTGAGCCTAATTGAGATCCTAATTCAGCAGGGGGAAAGGAACAATTGAGTCGATATAGACAAGCTACCTTGCATGGATTAAAAGCAGCGGGAGAAGCTACCCCGAATTGGAGTAAGGTTACTGCATGTGTTCAATTCCCTGATGAACACCCCTCTGATTTTTGTACTCGGTTGATAAACGAGGTTAGGAAACACAGTACCTTGGATTTAGAATCAGATTCTGGAAAGGAAATGGTTAAAATAGTGTTTATGGCACAGTGTGCAGATGATATTGCTAAAAGGTTTAGAGAACACCCGGATGGAATGCAAGGAAAAACCCTACCTGAAGTAGTTAGTATTGCAACTTGGGTTTATAATGGAAGGGAGGAAAAAAAGGAAAAGGAAAGAAGAAAGGAAAAACAAAAGGATATGAAGGATCAAGTGTCCCTGTTGGCACTGGCAATATCAGGAGGCAGAGGGAGGGGCCGCAGGTGGAAACACTGGATGGGGAAGAGGTGGAATATCTAGGGGACGGGGACGTGGGGGCAGTGTGGATTCTGGCTGCATTGGTTGCCACTACTGTGGTGAGGATGGACACTGGAAGAGAGAGTGTCCGCATAAACAACCATCTGATGATAAGCCGGAGATCGTGGGTCAATTCTCTGCGGATCAGGAATGAAGGGAGGTGCCGCTCCCCTGGGTTCCTGAGGTCTATGAAGCTGGAATGATACAATTTAAATGTGATGCTCGATTTCCAGTAGTTCCCTTAAAGGTAGGACAAAAGACTTTTGAATTATTAGTGGATACGGGAGCCACTCATTCGGCAATACCTAAGGGAGCGGCACGAAGGGGGGAAATAGAAAAATATGTGGTGGGAGTAACTGGAAAGCCTGAACGACATTTCATGACTAATAATTGTATGGCTACACTAAGTCCTATTTCTGTTCAACATTCTTTTCTATTCTTAAGTGAAACCTTTCCATAAGGAAAAGTATACTGTTGGAAAAGTGTTAGCAGTGGGAATGAAATATGGATTTCCATTTGGTCAAAGTCTCTTAGTACTGCATATTAATATGGACTGTCTAGAAAAAGCACTATTATTGTCTGCACAAAACTATATGATATTTGATTATTTATTGAGCATTGGCAGTGTGCTCAGTGCTGTACAATCGTAAATGAAGACTGGGTACCTGACAGTCTAAACCAAAGTCCTGATTCTACTTCCAAGACTTAACAGTGCAATATCCTCAAGATTTTCCATAGAGTTCTTGTCTAATGTCACTCAACACAACACCCATCTCCCTCTCACCTGTTGAAATCAAATTCTTCATCATCCAGGTGCATGGGAACTTTGTATTGGACCTCTTGGGTAACAGCACTGCTATCTCCAGATGAAGGGCTGGACCTACCAAAGAAGGAGAGTCATTCCAGTATGCAAAGGGCCTTGGAGTCTGCAATGGCTAAATCCTTTGTGAAATATCTGCTCCAGAACATGGCAATGCAAAATAAGTGTAGACTACAGAACTCCTTTTGCTAACCCCCTTTTAGCACTCCCCATTAAACTAGGATGTACAGCATTCAATGGGTTTTCCTCCCAGCAATAGTGGCTTGACAGTTGTAAGCAAAGAGCAATCGTCAATGGAGTCCGACAAAGAATCAGCACCTGCACCTCAAAGCCAACACCCAGGGTCAGACTGTAAAAGAAGGATGAGATCTTATGATTAAGGCACAATGCTGGGACTGAGAAGACATGCACCTCTAATAGCTCTGCCACTGATTCACAGTCTGTCCTTTGGCAAGGCTATTTTAGTTGCTAAGCTTCTGTTTCTTCATCTGTAACATGGGATAATCATAGTTACTTATCTCAGAGATGGGGTTGTGAGGCTAAGTTCACACATGTACAATGAAAGTGTTAGGGTGTGAGCTGCTATAGAAATGACTATTTTGTTACTTGGGCTCTCTTATGCTGGAGTTAGGAGACCTTTAGCAGGGGCTCTATTCCACCCAACTACACACAAGTGCAAGGTCTACAGAAGTCAGTGAAAGTCCTGCATGCATTTCTGAGGGCTGGATTGTACTCCTGAAGACACACATGCAAAGGATACATCTTGGGAAAATTGGAAGCAGCTTGGGCTATATTAGATCAATTCACTGAGATTTAATTTTTCAGTGGATATCATCTGAATATTAATTACTAAATTAAGCCCCTTGGCAGCAAGTTTGGAATTGCTTGGCCTAATTGCCCTGAACATTGTAGAGTAATAAAGTCTAAGGCCAGAAGGGACCAGCAGATCATCTAGTCTGACCTCATGTATATCACAAGCCACCAGCACCACACAGCACCTGCAGATCCAGAATTAGAGCAAACTATTGTGTGCTACAGGCAGAGAACAGGAGGGACCAAGGTGCAGCAGTGCCAGAGGCCCCTGCAGAGAATAGATGGAATTAGCACCTGGCATGGGAATTTCAAATTGTGATGTTCTGCACCTGCTTGATGCTAAGAGGTTAGTAGGCAACAGGCACTTCCAAAGCATTGGACAAAAGGGGAACGGAACATAGCTCAATAATTCATCATCAGAGCAATATGATGGTTGTGCACCCTAACTCCTTACTTTGCCACTTTACTTTGTTCAGGCTCTCTGTGTTCTATGGCTCTGGTACTCCTGTATCTGTTCTCTCTTGTGGGGCATCTCTCCTCATAGCCTGGGACAGATCTTGTAAGGAAGGAAAAGCCAATCACTGGCACCTGAATCATCATGTAAACCTTTTCTATGTGATGAGAAAAAGGAAAGACTGTCCAACTGTTCAAAGGTTCTTTCTGTGGGGATTGTTTCATGGTACATTTCAGTGTACCAACCTACTAACACTGACTTTCTATATATTTCAGGTGCCCTTCAACACCTCTGTTGCCTCTGCAGCATCTTACAGTGACTAGGATGGGAGCAGAGCCTATCCACATTAACACTGGCTAAGAACTAAGGGTTCTAATCCCACCAAGAAAATGATGGCTATAATAAGAGTACCTCTGAGAGCAGTGGACTTTAGATTGTCCTTTGTCCTCAGATTTCCTGGATAACCCCACTAAATGCAACACCCATGTATCCTTTAGAATCACATTCTATGTCACCCAGATATCCAGGGTCTGCAAATCTGGCATCAACAGGATGTGTGGAGATGTCTGTAGATTGGGGGCAGAGGAGGAGAGTCATTAAACTGCTTCATTCACTCATTCGTGATGTTAAAGTGCTTCAGAAAGGGCATTCAGTGGAATTACTGTCTAGACAAACAAGGTTGCACTGTGTGAAACACTAGAAATAATCTGAAGAAAACAGGATGAAATCCAATAAGTACAAATGCACAGTACTCCATTTAGGAAGGAACAATCAGTTGCACACATACAAAATGGGAAATGACTACACAGGAAGGAGTACTGCAGAAAGGGATCTGGGGGATCACAAGCTAAATATGAGTCAATAGTGTAATGCCGCTGCAAAAAAAGTGAACATCATCCTGGGATGTATTAGCAGAAGTGTTGTAAACAAGACATGAGAAGTAATTCTTCCACTCTACTCCGCGTTGATTAGGCCTCAGTTGTGGTATTGTGTCCATTTCTGAGTGCTACATTTCAGGAAAGATGTAGACAAATTGGAGAAAATCCAGAGAAGAGCAACAAAAATGATTAAATGTCTAGAAAACATGACCTATGAGAGAAGATTGAAAAAACTGGGTTTGTTTAGTCTGGAAAAGAGAAGACTGATAGGAAACATACTAACAGCTTTCAGATACATAAAAGGTTGTTACAAGGAGAAAAGCCTGTTGAAAGTCTTTGGGTTAAGTTTAGAGGTGATGTCATGGTGAGTGTGTGCTATAGACCACTGGATCACTGGAATGACGTAGATAAGGCTTTCTTCAGAAAACTAACTGAAGTCTCCAGATCACAGGCCCTAGTTCTAATGGGGGACTTCAATCACCCTGACATCTGCTGGGAGAGCAATATAGCAGTGCACAGACAATCCACGACATTTTTGGAGAGTACTAGGGACAACTTCCCAGGACAAGTGCTGGAGAAACCAACTAGGGGCCATGCTACTCTTGACCAGCTGCTTGCAAACAGGAAGAATGGGTAGGGGAAGTAGAAGTGGGTGGAAACCTAGGCAGCAGTGACCATGAGATGGTTGAGTTCAGGATCCTGATAAAAGGAAGAAAGAAGAGTAGCAAAATATGGATCCTGGACTTCAGGAAAGCAGACTTAGACTCCCTCAGGGAACTGATGGGCAGGATCCCCTGGAAGACAAATATGAGGGGGGAAAGGAGTCCAGGAGAGCTGGCTGCATTTTAAAGAAGTCTTATTGAGGGCACAGGAACAAACCATTCTGATGTGCAGAAAGAATAGCAAATATATCAGTGACCAGCGTGGCTTAACAGAGAAATCTTCGGTGAGCTAAAACACGACAAGGAAGCTTACAAGAAGTAGAAACTTGGACAGATGACTGGGGAGGAGTATAAATATATTGCTAGACCATGCAGGGGTGTAATCAGGAAGGTCAAGGCACAACTGGAATTGCAGCTAGCAAGGGACATGAAGGGTAACAAGAAGGGTTTCTATAGGTATGTTAGCAACAAGAAGGTGGTCCGGGAAAGTGTGGGACCCTTACTGAATGTGGGAGGCAACATAGTGTCAGATGATGTGGAAAAAGCTGAAATACTCAATGCTTTTTTTACCTTGGTCTTCACAGACAAAGGCAGCTCCCAGACTGCTGCACTGGGCAACACAGCATGGGAAGTAGGTGAGCAGCCCTCAGTGGTGAAAGACTATTTAGAAAAACTGTATATGCACAAGTCCCTGGGTCCAGATCTAATGCATACAAAGATGATGAGGGAGATGGCTGATGTGATTGCAGAGCCACTAGCCATCATCTTTGAAAATTTGTGGCAATTGAGGGAGGTCCCAGACGATTGGAAAAAGGCAAATATAGTGTCCATATTTTTAAAAAGGGAAAAAAGAGAACCTGGGGAACTATAGACCGGTCAGCCTCACTTCAGTTCCCAGAAAAATCGTGGAGCAAGTCCTCAAAGAATCCATTTTGAAGCACTTGGAGGAGAGGAAGGTGATCAGGAATCGTCAACATGGATTCAGCAAGGGAAAATCATGTTTAACCAACCTGATTGCTTTCTATGATGAGATAACTGGCTCTGCGGATATGGAGAAAGTGGTGGATTTTATATATCTTGTCTTTAACAAAGCTTTTGGTACAGTCTCCCACAGTATTCTTGCCAGCAAGTTAAAAAAGTATGGATTGGATGAATGAACCATAAGGTGGATAGAAAACTGTCTAGATTGTCAGGCTCAGTGGGTAGTGATCAATGGCTCGATGTCTAGTTACCAGCAGGTATCGAGTGGAGTGGTCAGTTCTGGGGCTCGTTTTGTTCAACATCTTTATTAATGATATGGATGATGAGATTAATTGCACTCTCAGCAAGTTCGCAGATGACACTAAACTGGGGGTAGAGGTTGATGCACTGAAGGGTAGGGATAGGGTCCAGAGTAACCTAGACTAATTGGAGGATTGGGCCAAAAAAAATCTGATGAGGTTCAACAAAAACAAGTGCAGATTTGTGCACGTAGGAAGGAAGAATCCCATGCACTACTACAGGCTAAGCAGCAGTTCTGTAGAAAAGGACCTGGGGATTACAGTGGAAGAGACGCTGGATATGAGTCAGCAGTGTGCCCTTGTTGCTAAGAAGGCCAATGACATATTGGGCTGTATTAGTAGGAGCATTGCCAGCAGATCGAGGGAAGTGATTATTCCCTTTTCTTCGGCCCTGGTGAGGCCACACCTGGAGTACTGTGTCTAGTTTTGGTCCCCTCACTACAGAAGGGATGTGGACAAAATGGAGAGAGTTAAGCTGAGGGCAATGAAAATCTTTAAGGGGCTGGGGCATATGATTTATGAGGAAAGACTGATGGAACTGGGGTTATTTAGTCTGCAAAAGAGGAGGAATTTCATAGCAGCCTTCAAAGAGGTTCCAAAGAGAATGGAGCTTGGCTATTCCCAGTGGTGGCAGACGACAGAAGAAGAAGCAACGGTCTCAAGTTGCAGTGGGGGAGGTCTAGGTTGGATATTAAGAAACACTATTTCACTAGGAGGGTGGTGAAGCACTGGACTGGGTTACCTAGGGAGGTGGTTTTTAAGGCCTGGCTTGACAAAGCCTGGGATGATTTAGTTAGTGTTGGTCCTGCTTTGAGCAGGGGATTGGACCAGATGACCTCCTGAGGTCTCTTCCAACTCTAATATTCTATGATAAAGAGGAGGGAGGAAAATTGTTCCTCTTAACGTCTGAGGATTGGAAAAGAAGCAATCGGCTTAAATTGCAGCAAAGGAGGTTTAGGTTGGACATTAGGAAAAACTTCCTGTCAGAGTGGTTAAGCACTGAAATAAATTGCCTAGGGAGGGTGTGGAGTCTCCATCACTGGAGATTTTTAAGGGCAGGTTAGACAAACAGCTGTCAGGGATGGTCAAGATAACACTTAGTCCTGCCATGAGAGGAGGGGACTGGATTAGATGATCTTTCAAGGTCCCATCCAGTCATATGATTCTATTAAATTAGCAAGTAAGTGGTGTGGAAAGCTGTGTTGCTTTCAGAAAAACATTCTCACTGCCTCTAACCAAGAAATACAGACTTCTAGAGAACAAATGCAGTTACTCTGTCTCATCTAGTGCAGCTGTCTCTGATAAAGCATAGCAGAAGTTTCTTGTAGGAATGTTAGCTAAACCCAAGATTGCTATCAACACTCCACAGCTTTTGACTGCCTTGAGTTGGGTTTTTGCCGGCCCCCACATTGGGTTCACCATCCAACTCACAAAAAAGATAGAATGGTATCACAAGATCATACCTCTCAACTCCCCAGTCCCTTTGGAGGGATAAAGTGTGAAACTGAGATCCAAAATGAAACACCCAAGAAAAAGAGGTGTGCAGGCTGCTTTGAATGCTGTAAGCTGAATGTCTTCAGCATCCATAGTTTCACTATCACTTTCCTGATTCCATATAGCTAATATCAAGTTTGAAAGTGAACAAACTCCAACATTTGTGTAGAATGATAGCCAGGGAAATCACAAAGGTGAAGTGGACACAGCACAATAGCAGTTACCACTACTAGCTTTGTTGATTCTGCAACAGAAAGCTTGATGAGTGATGAATCAACAAGACTAATAACCATGTGACTGCAGTTATGCTGTGTCCACTTCATGTCCTATACCTTTGGCTCAGGGTGTAGATTGTGTTTTTTGGTCTTCTATGTACAAGATAGCTCCTTCTCGTTCTCCTCTGCCCTACAGCCCTGTCCCCTTTGGAAAACTGATGCTAGTTTATCCCAATATCATCAGATCTCTACTTACACCACTGTGAATGCCACCTCTAGGTTCTTACCTTGTGAGGTCAGAATTTGTGTCATCCAGGTATTCAGGGACCCTGTACCGATGGCATGTCTCAGGTGCAGGGTCAGCTGTGCTGTCCATATAATATGAGTTGGATCTGCAAGGGAGAGATACTCATGACACTTTGCAAGAGCAGTTTCATAAATGGAGTTAATGTCTGAAATAACAAAATCATATGATGTGAAACTTTCCTTTTGGAAAAGAAATTACTGCCCCACCTGCTGCTCACTTCAGACAGTGAGATGTAACTTCCCATCAGTTACCATAAAACAGCATTCTACACAACATGACAACCTATTGGTCAAAGTGTGCAGAGTGGAATCTAGGAGACACATGCCAACATGGAAAAGAAGCTGAAGAACGTCAATGCACTTTTAAGTGATGGATTGTTTCTCTTTTCCAGGGACAACACATTCATCACCCTCCTCATAATTCTGCAGGATGCAGTCCTCTTGGTATGCCCTTTGTTAGGATGCTTTGGGGAAAGAAAAAGACCCCTCTATCCCAATGGCAAAACAAAAACAGCAGCATGTGATGCTAACAAACTTTGCTCTTACTTTATTGGGTCAAATTCATTGTCAACCTCTAGGGAATCAGGATAGCTAGAAGAAAGGAAAGAGATCACCCTTAGAAAGCATATCCACTGTGCATAGCATGATAATTTGCATAGCATTGCCCATTTTCTGAATATGTGTATCAGCATTTTAAAAAAAAGGGGGCTGTCCTGAATCTTCCCAATGTCCAACAGAGAGACTGGGGTTCTTGGGAAGACTCAGCATCCAACAGTGTTTGGCAATAGTGAAAAGACATCATCCTCTCTGGATGAGCCTGAGCACATTTCTTAGTGAAAAACTCTCCATTCTTTGGGGAAAATAAATGCAAACTTCCACATTTCCTGCCTTGTGTATCAGAAGCAAGGAAGGTGGGGCCAGCCCTGAACATCAGGGTGAGTGACAGAGGATGGTATTATGGCATGCATATGGGGATTTAGGCAATGCCATTTTCAGGTACATTGGGACAGTCTGCAGCCCCTACTTCAATCCCACTCACATATGCCCAAAATGAGCAAGGCTTACCCTTACCCCTTATGGCTTGTTTCCAGGGAGATGACAGTGAGGGGAATTTCAGATTTTTGGTCCAACACTGTATTCTGTTTTCTTGTTTCATGGCTGTGGGGAGCAATAAAGCCCAGCACTTTAATTTCCTACATCACATATCCTCTCTTGGTAATGGTTTCTTCTACGCTGGTGCAAAGTCACACTAATACTTGCCCGTGTTCTACATCTGGGGTTATATGGTTGTACAGTAGCACCTGAATGCTCTCAGACATTAATGCGCTTTTCATCACAATGGTCCTGTATAGCAGGATCATTATCCCTTTTTTACCAATGGGAATTGAGCTACAGGTAACGTAAGTGACTTGCCAGTGTCATTCAGGGAGTCAGTGGCAGAACTGGGACTAGAATCCACTCACAGCCCAGGAAGCCATTTTTCCCAGAAGCATTTAATGTTATTAGCACAAAAACCAAGTTCAAAGTTGCCCACTCCTTTGGAAATTCACTTTGCTAATATCACTTATAAAAACACTAGAGTGCTCTCTAGACTCAAAGGTTGCAGTAACACAATGAACACTACAGAGGGTTTGGAGTCATTATTTTGAAGGCTGCATTGCACAAGGGACAATACTTTACATATTGATTGCTAATTAAAAGGAGGCTGGATGTCCATGGATACATGAGTCAGGGCCTTCTTCTGCTACTCAAGGTAAGGATCCAGCTGCACATTCTATAAATCAATTGAAGAGATTATTCCAAATTCAAAGGCATCAAGGGAATGCCTACCTCTCCTCAGAGGAAATGGGATCACAGTTGTCCACACACACTGTGGGTTTGAGGGTCCCTTCCTCTTTTTCACTATGGAAATAAGAGACACGTTGAGTAAAAGGGATCAGTCTTTCTTCTGCTGCTCCCCAAATTCCTCTCCTATCTTCAGACAAGCCTGCTATGGGGAACATGGGCAAATTAATCAAAGGAAATTTTTTAACCAGCTCTTCTGAGCAAAGAGCATTTGGTTTATTTTAACAGGTGCTGACTTTGTTTAAAAAGTGTGAATTGGGAATGCTTTTTTCCAGATGAGCCTTCACTGGTTGATTGGCAGGAAGGCTTTGAGCCAGCAGCCTTATAAAAAAGCAACCAGTTGCGAACCAAGTGAACTGCAAACAGAGAAGAAGCAGAGGGAGTTCTCCTGGTGGGAGTTTCCACAGAGTTTTTTGCATTTCAGGCTTCCTTGAGCAGTAAATACAGCATCCGAAGAGGCTCTTAGAAGGAAGACAATATAGATAGTGAGTGATCAGCTGTTGTGACCTGCACAGGATGTGCTATGTTTGTCTTTCTCCCAGAGGATAGAAGCGACTTCGTCTATACAATGTGCAAGCTGGTCTCCATATTGGAAGAGAAGGTTAAAGGACTAGAGAGTCTCAAATATCAACCCTGTGTTACATCGGAGAAAATGAAGACTTTCTGGATAGAAGTCAGCATTTGGTACTGCAGGCACAGCATGCTGAAGAATCAGAGACGGCAGTGCAGAACGGGGAAGAAAATTGGCAGCATGTCACCTCCAGAAGAATAAAGAGAAGAACCTATGTACTCTCAATACAGATAGAGATAAGAAACCATTTTCAGGCTCTCTGTACAGGTACTACAAATAATGATTTGGAGGAGTCATCTGAGGGAAGGGATCAGAAGGAGACCCTCAGCTGGAAGGCATAGAATGCATTTTTCTAGGCCCGGACACTCTCACACTCCCAAGAGGAGGAGACAGGTGGTGATGGTCAGGGACTCTCTCCTAAGGGGGAAAGAGTTATCCATCTGCCATCTAGACCGGGAAACCCGAGAAGTGTGCTGCTTGCCTGGAGCTAGAATTCAGGATGTGACAGAGTGTCTGCTGAGACTCATCAAGCCCTCAGACCGTTACACCTTCCTACTTCTCCATGTGGGCACCAATGATACTGTCAAAAATGACCTTGGAACTATGTGGCTCTGGGAAGAAGAATAAAGGAACTTGAGGTGCAAGTCATGTTCCCCATCCATCCTTCCTGTTGAAGGAAAAGGCCCAGGTAGGGACCATCAAACTGTGGAATTAAATGCGTGGTTGTACAGGTTGTGTCAGAGAGAGGGCTTTGGATTCTTCTTCCGAGAAGAAAGATTGCTAGAAAAAGATGGGATCCACCTAACGAAGAGAGGGAAGAGCATCTTTGCAGGTAGGCTTGCTAACCTAGTGAGGAGGGCTTTAAATTAGGTTCATCAGGGGATGGAAACCTAAGCCCTGAGATAAGTGGAGAAGTGGGATACTGGAGGAGGAAACACAAAGAGGAGGGTGCAAGAGGGAAAGCTTCCTGATTCATACTGAGAATATAGGGCAATCAGCTTGTAATCTTAGATCAGGGGTGGGCAAACTTTTTGGCCTGAGGGCCACATTGGGGTTCAAAATTGTATAGAGGGCCAGGTTGGGAAGGCTGTGCCTCCCCAAACAGCCTGGCCCCACCCCCATCTGATCCCCACCCACTTCCCACCCCCTGACTGCCCCCCTCAGAACACCCGACCCATCCAACCCCCCTGCTCCCTGTCCTCTGACTGTCCCGACCCCTAGCCACCTCTCCACCTCCCGGACAGGCTCCCTGGGACTCCCATGCCCTATCCAACCCCCTGTTCCCCATCCCCTGACTGCCTGCCACAGACCCTCTGGCCCTTATCCAACCCCTCACCCCTGGCCCCCAACCCCCTTACCATGCCACTCAGAACAGCGTGTCTGGCCCAGAGCCAGACACACGGCCGCACTGATCCACAGGAGTGCGCTGCTTGCATGGGACACTGAGGCTGCGCGGGGGTGGGAGGCACAGCAGTGGAGGGGGTGGAGCTAGCCTCCTCAGCCAGGAGCTTGGGGGGCCAGAAAGAATTAGCCCATGGGCTGGATGTGGCCAACGGTCCAGATGTGGCCCACGGGCCATAGTTTGCCCACCCCTGTCTTAGATGCATGTACATGAACGCAAAAAGCATGGGAAGCAAGGAGGAAGAATTGGAAGTCCTGGCACAGTCAAGGAACTATGATGTGGTTGGAATAACGGAGATTTGATGGGGTAACTCACATAACTGGAGCACTATCATGTTTAGGTATAAACTGTTCAGGAAGGACAGGGTAAGTAGAAGTGGGTGGCAACCTGGGCAGCAAAAACCATGAGATGGTTGAGTTCAGGATCCTGATAAAAGGAAGAAAGGAGAGCAGCAGAATATAGACTCTGGACTTCAGAAAAGTAGACTTAGACTCCCTCAGGGAACTGATGGGCAGGATCCCTGGGAAGCTAATATAAGGGGGAAAGGAGTCCAGGAGAGCTGGCTGCATTTTAAAGAAGTCTTACTCAGGGCACAGGAACAAACCATTCTGATGTGCAGAAAGAATAGCAAATATGGCAGGGAACCAGCTTGGCTTAACAGAGAAATCTTTGGTGAGCTTAAACACGAAAAGGAAGCTTACAAGAAGTGGAAACTTGGACAGATGACTGTGGGGGAGTATAAAAATATTGCTAGAGCATGCAGGGGTGTAATCAGGAAGGCCAATGCACAATTGGAGTTGCATCTAGTAAGGGATGTGAAGGGAAACAAGAATGGTATCGACAGGTTAAGCAGAGTCTGGATGAGCTCTCCCTTGACATCTAGTTGTGATTTGTGAAAATATACTTCAGAAGCTGATCTCATTTGCATGGACACACCCTGCCTAGGTGATCAGCATGATGGGACTGCTTGCTCAAATGATCAGTTGTGGCTGGTATTGGATCCCCAGTCTCCTTGTTACTGGGACAAAAGTAATAAAGGGTCGCTATCCTTACTGTGTGACCTGAGGGAAGCAGAACTGTACCTGGCATACCCCAATGGAGGGACTCACCCTCAACTGAACAGCACTTGCTAGGTAGGAGACATGGCTTCCAAAGTCCAATGAGGTGAGAGGGAGGGTATAAGTATTCCTATCTGGTGGTGTTCTTCAGGAGCTTTAAGCACCATTTTAGTTTTTCCTTCTTTATGTATAATAAAAGAGCTAGTTTAGACTCTGTTGAGAGTTTTGTTATGTATTACAAAGCTGAAATCACTGATGCCTATGTCTGAATATTAGATCTACTTTGGGACAGTGTCTCTGTTTCAAGAGACTGCCTAGTATGCACCAGTGGTAAGGTTCCCCCATTAACAGCTAAAATCACTGAGAGCTGTGTTAAGTGTTGGGGGTGTGGGGGCTGAAGACATCTTGATAAGTGAGCACCTGGTGGAGAGGCATGGCAAGCAGCTGGCAGAGAGGGCCCAAGCAGTGCCTTGCAGAGGGGAGGCAATCAGCCATTGGGATGATGAGCAAGTGCCTGAGCAGTGCAGTGAGTAAGGTGCCTCCTTACCCACCCTCTGCCTTCCACACAGGGTGAGAAATGAACTCTGCAGATGAACCTCTGAATTCTGGGGCTTCACTGGCTAAGGGCAGGAAGTGTGAGTGGGGTACAGAGAAGGGACAGGCACATTAAAGGAACTTTTGGGTTGCTGAACTTAAGAACCTGAGGGGAAAAGGACACTGCCCAACTTACTTGGGGGTGGGTCTTTTACTCAGGTTTGTGTTTATGAGCTTCAGTTGTGGTGTTTTCCCAAATTAATGCTGAGTTAATTCTCTCCTTTAAGGAAAAAAATTTGCTACACTCAGACTGTGGCTGTGAGAAGAGAAGTACTGCCTCTTAGAGGTGCCCAGGGGATGGTGTGTAATCATCCCAGGTCACTTGGGGATGGACGGGGGGCTCTCAAGCTGGTTTTGTGTTGTATAGTTGCAAAGGAACCCATAGCTACTGAACCCGGCCCTTGTTGTTGCTGGCTTCACCTGGCAGAACGGTTACAATAACAACAAGAAGAAAGTTGGGGAAAGTGTGGGACTTACTGAATGGGGGAAACAACGTAGTGACAGATGATGCTGAAAAAACTGAAGTACTCAATGCTTTTTTTGCCTTGGGCTTTACAGATAAGGTCGGCTCCCAGACAGCTGCACTGGGCAGCACAGGATGGTGAGGCGAACAGCCCTCAGTGGTGAAAGAACAGATGAAGAACTATTTAGAAAAGTGGGATACACACAAGTCCATGGGGCCGGATGCACTGCATCCGAGGGCGCTGAGGGAATTGGCTGATGTGATAGCAGAGCCATTGGCCATTATCTCTGAAAACTCGTGGCAATCGAGGGAGGGATATATAGTGTCCATCTTTGAAAAGGGAAGAAGGAGAATCTGGGGAACTACAGACTGATCAGCCTCACCTCTGTCCCCAGAAAAATCATGAAGCAGGTCCTCAAGGAATCTATTTTGAAGCACTTGGAGGAGAGGAAGGTGACCAGGAACAGTCAACATGTATTCACCAAAGGCAAGTCATGCCTGACCAACCTGGTTGCCTTTTATGATGCGATAACTGACACTGTGGATATGGGGAAAGCTGTGGACGTGATATACCTTGACTTTAACAAAGCTTTTGATATAGTCTCCCACAATATTCTTGCCAGTAAGTTAAAAAAGTATGGATTGGATGAATAAGGTGGATAGAAAGCTGGCGAGATCGTCGGGTTCAACGGGTAGTGATCAACAGCCTGATGTCTGGCTGTCAGTATTGAACGGAGTGCCCTAGATGTCAGTCCTGGCACTGGTTTTGTTCAACTTCTTCATTAATGATCTGGATGATGAGATGGATTGCACCCTCAGCAAGTTCGTGGAATACACTAAGCTCGGAGGAGAGATAGGTATGTGAGATGGTATGGATAGGGTCCAGAACGACCTAGACAAATTGAAGGATTTGGCCAAAAGAAATTTGATGAGGCTCAACAAGGACAAGTGCAGAGTCCTGCACTTAGGACGGAAGAATATCATGCACTACTACCGGCTGGGGACTGATTGGCTAAGTGGCAGTTCTGGGATTACAGTGGATGAGAAGCTGGATATAAGTCAATAGTGTGCTCTTGTTGCCAAGAAGGCTAATGACATATTGGGCTGAATTGGTAGGAGCACTGCCAGCAGAGCAAGGGAAGTGATTATTCCCCTCTCTTCTATTCGGCACTGGTGAGGCCACACATCTGGAGTATTGCATCCAGTTTAGGGCCCCGCACAACAAAGGACGTAGACAAATTGGAGAGAGTCCAGCAGAGAGCAACAGAAATGATTAGGAGGCTGGGGCACATGACTTATGGGGAGATGTTGAGGGAACCGGGCCTATTTACTATGCGGAAGAGAAGAGTGGGGGTGGGGGATTTCATAGCAGCCTTGAACTACCTGAAAGGGGGTTCCAAAGAGGATGAAGCTCGGCTGTTCTCAGTGGTGGCAAATGACAGAACAAGAAGCAATGGTGTCAAGTTGCAGTGGGGGTGGTCTAGGCTGGATATTAGGAAACACTATTTCATTAGGAGGGTGGTAAAGCCCTGGAATGAGTTATCTAGGGAGGTGCTGGAATCACCATCCTTCAAGGTTTTTAAGGCATAGCTTGACAAAGCCCTGGCTGGGATGATTTAGTTGAGGTTAGTCCTGCTTTGGTCAGGGGGTTGGACTAGATGACCTCCTGAGGTCTCTTCCAACCCTATTCTTCTATGATTCTATGGCTTTGCAACTGGTGAAAGAGGCTGGTTTGGCTGTCAATTTATCCACAGCACAGGAAGCCTCACTGCAAGGTTCCATTACACACCGCATCACCAACCTGCTTCCCATCTGAGCTGGAGATGTGTGATGGAGTATATGTGCCCCATCTCTGGCTGAGTAAGAAAGGGGTTAATCCCCTTTCCTGTGCTGAGAGGAGTTGTCTATCCATTCAAGAGTGTTGTAGGATCAGGGGAGGGTGGAGAGAGAGGGAAAGGAAGAGGGGAAACTTCCAGGGCATGCAATGTCTTAAACACCACTGTCCTTCCTCAGGATGAATTTTCATGGTAACACTACCGCTGTCGGTATTAAACAGAGTGCCATAGAGGTCAGTCCTTTGTATCTTCACTTTGCATCTTCCTCTTCTCTTTTTCTCCAGCACATGTGAATCAGGTCAACAGTCAAATGCTAGATGAAATGAGCTATATAAATAAGCAGTACACCGCTGATTTTCTGCTGAAGGCAAGGACTGCAGTGGTGGGCAGATTTCATTAGAGATGTGGGGAGAACACCCACAACAGCTACTTCTTAATAGAATGTGTTCCAGGAGCAGAAGAGGCATTTAGCTACTTGTCATGCTGTCTTCATATCAGGCTGCCCCATTTTCCTGGTGTGATAGTGGGGATTTTCCCTTGTTATGTTGTATGTAAGTTTTACTGTTGAGCTTATGTGAGTTTTACTGTTTTGCATGAATACAGTGTGTACCTCAGTTTAGCTGTGTGCTGCACCAGTACCTCAGTGGTGGGCATAGGGATGTGTAACTTTGGCTGAAACCTCTGGGGTAGGTGAGGCTGCTCCAGCTGTCTGCACCTATACTATGACCGGTGCCCTTCATAACCTCAGACTCAGGAGGGGGATGCAAATCAGGTGACAACCAGGTGACTCTGCCTGGGAAGCAAAACAAAGAGAAGGAGGAGGAGCAACAGGGTTGTCTGAGGTCAAGTGGCTGGAAACCGGCAGTCTTCAGTGTTAGACTGGAAGAGGGGGAGATGGACTTGGCTGAATGTCACTGATTTCTACGCTGTGTTCCTGTCTAATAATAAACCTTCTGTTTTACTGGCTGGCTGAGAGTCAGGTCTGACTGCAGAGTTGGGATGCAAGGCCCGCTGGCTTCCCCAGGAGCCCCTCTTGGGCGGACTCACTATGAGAAATGCACAGTGTGGAAGGGGATGCTGAATGCTCCGAGCTCAGACCCAGGAAGGTCGAAGCAGTGTACACTTCTTGTCCTGGAGATAGTATGCTCAGAGAGAGGAGGCACGCTACACCAGAGTCCTAAGCGGCTTCGTATAGAGTAGCTCCCCAGAGCACTGGCCCGGTGACTCTGTGACACCTGGTTATAGCCCCTTTTACCGCCTGCCTCCTGGGGCAGGTCTACACTACCTGCCGGACTGGCAGGTAACGATTGATCTTTCGGGGTCAATTTAGTCTAGATGTGATAAATTGATCCCCGAGCACTCTATTGACTCCAGTACTCCACCACTGCAAGAGGCGCAGGCAGAGTCGACGGGGGAGCAGCAGCAGTTCCTTTATTCCCGAAGCTGAAGTTGCATATCTTAGGCTGATCCTCCCGCTTAGTGTAGACCAGGGCCTGGACTAAGCCTGATTTACTACAATAACTTTTCATCAGAGGGCTGTTGCACTGAACACACAAGGCGAGCTAAAGGGAACACCCAACAGACAGAGACAGACAGCATCAATTTCACTCTCTCCACAACCCTCATTTCACTGCAGGAGTAGGGAAGTTGTTTCATTTGGACTCTATCTTTTCCCTGTGAAAATGGTGGTGGCTTTTGGAACTGATTCATCCCAGGAGATCAGGTCAGTCTCCTCTAAAGTAAGACTCGGTATGTAGTACTTATACTGTAGCCTAATATAACATACTGAAATATAATACAGGGGTGCATAGGAAAAAACAGAGAAATATACTGGAGGATAGCTCACTCTGCTCAAGCTAATCATATAAATCAAAGCCAACATGGAACTGTTCAGCTGCTCTATTTTCTCACTCTGCCAACTGTTCACTACAGTGTAATCTTTCTTCACTCTTTGCCCTACCTAGCTCAAGCAACAATGATCCCCTCTATCTTTTGGGAGACTATCCCACACACTGAATGCTTCAACTGGTAGGAGTGGCCGTGTCAGATAACTCCCACCATGGCCAGTGCTCTGTGATCATGCATTCACTGCAGTAAAGCGACACAGGGATATATTCATGGACTTTGACTAACGGAACACCAAAACAATCTGAACTCTATCTTTTCTCTAGGGAGAAGGTGACTCAACTTTATTTCACTCTGAGGCATTGGCCTGGGGGCATTTATAACTCTTTCTTCACTGATAAATCTAGAAAGAAAGTTGCAATTAACTGGATATGCTGCCACAAACTCATTTTGTACAGTTATTGATGTTCCATACAGCAAAGGAAGACAGAATTTAAAAGGAAAGGCCAATTAAATATGTCTGAAGCCTGTTCTGATCCAACCAAAACATAGCACACAAACTCTGAGCAGTGAACATGAGAGGGAAGAGAACTCCACTAACATGGGACATAGTTAGCAAATGAGCTTCTTCCACCCATGGAAGTCTGAACCTGAGGAAAGGACAGGATATCTGAAATAGACAAAGAGTATAGGCCAGAGGATGTCTGTATAAAAGAAATGGGTAGCAAGCCTTCTTAGCTGGACTGGCGGGTATAACTGAGATTAGCAGAGGAGATCTGTATATGGGAAAGACAGCAGCTCCTATCTACTCATGCATAGAACAAACTAAGTGCCTCACTATTTGCTCATTGGGCAGAGCAGTGTCTTTCTCAATATTAAGAGGAACAGCTTCTTCCTCAGTGAAGTTAGTGAAGGCAATAGCATAGCAAGTGGCACCACCTGCCACACAAAGTACATATGAGTTGTGAGCACCCACTGGCATGCAGGCTCATTTCATGCAACAAACTCTACAGCAACTCTACCTTCTGCCTGTAGCCATAGTGGGTTTGGGTGTTGTTGTTCCACCTGGAGAAGTCTCAACAAGCTTTTCCTCATCCACTTTGTCACTGATAATCACAATAAATATTATTATTATTATTATTATTATTAATTATAATAAAACACAAGTTAAAATGTGAATTCCCCACTTCTTTCCAAGACACTCAGCGCTGCACTGAACACTCCATCCCAGATGGAAATGTGTGCACATGGAGTGAAGGTCTGCTCCCTGCAGCAGTGCAAGGAACATTTCTGAAATATTGAATAAACTGTTCTTCTGGATTGGATCACTTCCCCAGTTCCCAGAGGAATCAAAATGGAGCTCACATGTTCCTGATATTCATTGCAAGTGGTCTCAACACTTCACAGTGATTACATGAGTTTAGAGTGTGTACATGAACTTATCTGGGAAGCTCCTTCTCTGGCTTTTTAAGCTACTTTTGTGCCTGGGCTCTGATGCAGATTGGAGGGAGCAACAATGACTCAAACTCAGCGTATCCCTCCCACTGTGATTGGCAGGTCCACAACTTGCTGAGGGAAGTTGGATGTCCACTAGGAAAAGTAAGGAATGGACACAAGCTCCTTTGGGGACTGAGACACATTGCAGACTCTGTTGGGGCAGGAAAGGACCAGTGGAAAAGATGACAAGGCACAACTCAGGCAGCAGGTGATGTGCACGGAGACTGGCCTGTGACCATGACTCTCGGACTGTCTGCAATCACTGACCAACACCCTTCTGAATGAAAAGCAGGCTTATGCTCTCTCTGTCAAGCAGCACAGTTGCTTCTTCATGACTTATTACCTCTTCCCATGCTGTGACCTGATTTCAGTCCACAACTTGCCATTTGGGGTCTGTCTGTCTTTATCATTTCTGCAGGAAAAATACAATAAAAATCAGCTAGGGCTGGAGCTGGGGGGCAGAGGAGTAATGCTACTGCCAGAGAGGTAAGGGAATTTGGTGGATTGTAATATACACAGTGCAGGGACTGGGTTAAAATGAAAAATTGCTTAGCTCAGGAAATAAGGCTCTATATTTTACTCTGCTGATACTCTAGCTGTCAGAAAGTGGGTGCTGTTCAGAGGTGCTGAACAGCCAGTCCTCACAGACTTGTGATTCAGCACTTCTGAAAATCAGGTAATCAGAAGCTGGATGCTGACAGCTATCTTCCCTTTCTGAGACTGACACCAAACAGGACAAATTTCAGTATAAATGTTAATTCTATCATAAAATATAAGAAGCCTCCTCAGTTTTACTTGTAGTTCTGAAGCATCAGTGCTATGATGGTGACTGTTCTCTAACTACTCTGCATCCATGAGTTGACACTGAGATGCAGCTGCAAAAAGGGCTGATATCACTCTGGGGTATATTAACAAGAGTGTTGTATGTAAGACATCAGAGGTAACTGTCCTGCTCTACTCAGCACTGGGTGAGGCCTCAGGTGGAGTGCTGGGTCCAGTTTTGGATGGCACACTTTAAGAAAGATGTGGACAAATGTTGAGAGTCCAGAGACAGCAACAAAAATCATAAAAGGTTTAGAAAACCTGACCTACAGGGAAAAGTTAAAACAACTTAGCATGTTTGGTCTTGAGATAAGGGCTGTTATAAAGAGGACTGTGATCTGTTCTCTACGACCACTGAAGGTAGTACAAGACGTAATGGGTATAATCTGCAGCAAGCAAGATGTAGGTTAGATATTAGGATATTAGGAAAAACTTTCTAACTCTCAGGGCTCTAGAATAAGCTTCCAAGGGAGGTTGTGGAATCTCCATCATTGGAGATTTTTAAGAACAGATTGGACAAACACCCATCAGGGATAGTCTAGATTTACTTGGTCCTGCCTCACAGGAGGGGACTGGGCTAGATGACTTCTCAGGGATCTTCCAGCCCTACATTTCTATGATTTTAGGAAAACAATCACATGGCCCAGATACAAGCAAGCATCACCAAAAAGAAACAGCCCCAGCGGTGGTTTATCTCAGCAGCCATATATTATGGCCACCCAGGAGGTCTGGAAACTTAGAACTCATGCACTGCACCTGCTTTCAGTGTAACTGGATATCTGTGATGTGCTTTCACTCCAGGATCTGGTGGCTTGGTTCCTACTGTCTGTGTCAAGGCTGCAAAGAGAGCAAAGAAAAATGTATTCAATGAACAAAGCAGCTCACTGCTATGGCTGATCAAAATTTGTTATCAAAAAGGGTTTTTTTCCCTCATCAAAAAAACAGCCTCCCCCACATAAAGTTTTTCATGAAAACTGTTGAAGACAAAAATTTCCATTATTTACAGGAAAAAAGGTGTTTAATTTTTTTAAAAATAGCATTTACCAAAGCACTTGGTTTTCAGTGATAATGAAAACTGTAAATAATCATTTATATAACATTTTTTATAAAATCATCAGGAATTTAAAAAAAAATGGTGACCATTTTTGAAAACATTTCCATTCTAAACACTTTCTGGAAGAAAGACAAACACAAAATTTTGAAATTTTTCATTAAACTCCTTTTGGGCTTTTGACCAGTTTGACTTTGGATACTTCTGAATACTTGCAGCTGAATTCTCTTGCAGCTGTGTATTCCAGAGGACAGCAGATTACCACATTTAATGCTCCCTTCCTTGATATAGTGAAATGCCTCCTGCACAAAGGGACCATACTTAGCAAGACTGCTTCACTTTACCTTTCAAATAAGTTCAGGGTAGGCTGAAGGGTCAGATAGGTTTCCCATAACACCATCACTCTTACCTTGTAGTGGAAACAGCAGTCATTGGCTTTGGCTTACTCCAGGAAGACCCATTGATACTGGCAATAAAAGAATAACAATGCAATATCTATTTAAGGTGCTTCTCTGGCCATCATGACCAGAGTATGTGCCAGTCTACTGTAGTGATCTTCACAACCCCCTGGGAAGTAGGGCAGCGCTACTCACTCCATTGTACAGATAAGGAACCGAGGAGGCCAAGTGATTTGTCTAAACTCACTCAGGAAGTCTGTGGTAAAGCAGGGTTTTGAACTCAAGTCTTGTGGACCCTTCCTGATGGCACCATCACCAGACTCACCAGTCTAATAGCCATTTCAAGGCCTGAGGCCTGCAATGCAATGCTCATGGGCAGACATCTGCACCCATGCAGGGCTCACTGAAGTTACTGACATCTCTGTAGGAAATCTGCACCCATGTAGGGCTCTGTGCAAGGAGTTCATAACTGTGAACTCTTTAGCACAGGATCTATCTAGCACCTAGCATAATGGGGACTTTGTGGTCCAGGCCTCTGAGTGCCAATAACTAGCAGGAGCACCTCGAACAGCTACATAGTATATGCATGCATACAGCCTACTGTGCCCAGTGTGAGTTTATTCCCTTCCCTGCCCAAAAACGGCTTTGTACATAGGCCAAATTTTTGAAGTGGTGCTGCCCCCTATGGCAAAAACCTAACCCATTCACAAACAACATACATCATTTGCCTGGTAGTATGGCGCCTTCCAGTGTGCAAGAGCTAGCAGTGCCCTACTTAAGTCTCCCACCCCAATACGGAAAGAGCTTGTGACGCTGCTACTGAAATAAGATGTACTGGAGGGCTTCATTAATTAATGAATTTGCAAGCAGGCTGGCTAACCTAGTGAGAAGGGCTTTAAACTAGGTTCACCGGGGGAAGGAGACCAAAGCCCTGAGGTAAGTGGGGAAGTGGGATACCAGAAAAAAGCACAAGCAGGAAAGCACAGGAGAGGAGGGCTCCTGCTTCATACTGAGAAAGCAGGAAAATCAGGGAATTATCTTACGTGCCTATACACAAATGCAAGAAGCCTGGGAAACAAGCAGGGAGAACTGGAAGTCCTGGCACAGACAAAGAATTATGATGTGATTGGAATAACAGAGACTTGGTGGGATAACTCTCATAACTGGAGTACTGTCATGGATAGATATAAACTGTTCAGGAAGGACAGGCAGGGCAGAAAAGGTGGGAGAATTGCATTGTATGTAAGAGAACAGTATGACTGCTCAGAGCTCCAGCATGAAACTGCAAAAGAACCTGAGACCCTCTGGATTAAGTTTAGAAGTGTGACTAGAAAGGGTGATGTCGTGGTGGGAGTCTGTTACAGACCACCAGAGCAGGTGGATGAGGTGGATGAGGCTGCTCCACTTCCCCCCACCCCACTATTTCCCCCCAGCCTCAGTGCACCACACCGCCAGCGCTCTGGCCTGCCACTACTGCCAAACAGAGCTTGAGCTCCTGCCGCTCTGAGTGGCTTGGTAAGGGGGCGGGGGCTGTGAGCTCCTGTGGAGCAGCGTGTCTTGCTCCAGTGGGCCTGAGCAGCTTGGTAAGGGGGTCGGGGCAGGGCCAGGCCAAGACCTTGGATAAGGGGCAGGGAGTCCTGGGGATCTGGCAGGGGGGCTGTGTGTGGATAGGGGTTAGGGCATTCAGGGTACAGAGGGCAGGAGAGGTTGGATAGGGGGTGGAGTTCTGGGGGGTCAGTTAGGGTGGGGGGGTTTCAGGAGGGGTCAGTCAGGGGACAAGGAGCGGGGAGATTAGATGGAGTGTGCGGTCCCAGGGGGTAATTAGGGACGGGGGTGTTCTCAGGAGGGGGCATTCATGGGACAGGGAGCAGGGGAGGTTAGATGGGTTGAGGGTTCTGAGAGGGGTGAGGAATGGGAAGGGGTTGGTTGGGGGCGAGACCAGACTTTCCTACTCTACCCAGCCCTCTGTACAATTTTTAATCTCAGTGTGGCCCTTTAACCTCAATGTGGCCATTGTATCCTCCTTACAGTCCATTCATCCCGCCCATGGTTCTTTAACTTGATGGCAAGAATACTGGCAATAGAGGTTGAACCCCCCTCTCAGCTTTAGGGCAAGAGCGAAGCAGTAGTGTTTTGGAGGAAGCTTGCATTGCCCCTCCCCCATGCTATAGTTGGTCACACAGGCCGTCAGTTTCCAGGCCTATCAGCATGGCTCCTTTCACTCCCTTTGGCCCATTCCCACCTCTGTCCTTTTGTCCCCTAGAATTAGTTGACCTATTTCTTTTGGCCCCTCCCCTCTTCAGAAGGGATGGCCAATGATGTAACAGAATTTAAGGCCAGAAGGTCCCACTATAACATCTAGTCTAACCTCCCATAGAACACAGACCACCAGCACCAGGCTAAATCTACCCACACGCTAAATCTAAAATGAGACCAAAGTAGAGGAGACCACAGGAGACTAGACTGTTACATGCCATAGGCAGATAATAGAAGGGACAGAGGTGCACCAGTGCACAAAACTCTGCATTGGCAGGGAAATGATGAAGCGAGAGAGACCCAGATAATCCTGGCAAGTGACCTGCACTCCTGTGATGCAGAGGAAGGCAAAACCCACCCAAGGTCATTGCCGATCTGCTCTTGGGGAGAATTCCTTCCCAACTCCACATATGGTGGCCAGTTAGACCCTGAGCATGTAAGCCAGTCACCCACCTGAGAGAGAATGCTCAGTACCACCTCAGAACTCGGGCCTACCCTGCCTAGGATCTCATATCCAACCATAGCCATCCTTGGTGCTTCTTGTGGGAGGCGACCCTCCATCATCAACTGTGGTCAGAAATGACAGAGAGTCCTATGGCACCTTAAAGACTAACTGAAGTATTA
>ML677490.1:1719999-1846560 GCA_007922305.1 Dermatemys mawii
CCCATCATTCCTCAGCTGTGTGCGGGGGTGTCACTGTACAGGGAGATGATCCCCAATCCATCCAACCCCCGCTGCAGCCAGACACCCTCATATCCAGACCCTCCCATCAAGCCTCACCCATACCACACCCAGAATCCCCACAATAAGCCCCACTCCCCTTGTACCTGGACCACCCTGATGAGCCACCTGCACCTAAATCCCCAGCCTACCGAGTCCCAACCGGCTGCACCTGGATCCCAACCCCACTAAGCCCCTCTCCCCCAGCACCTGGCTTCCCTCACTGAGCCCCCCACACCCAGACCCCCCCGCTGAGCTCTATCCCCTACAGACTCAGATCCCACTGCTGAGCCCTAACCACCTTCACCTGGATCCTTCTGTAGAGTCCCATTACCATTGCACCCAGAACCCCTCAACAAGCCCCTGTGCATCCAGATCCCCGCCAGCACCCAGATTGCCCACTAAGCCACTTCCACACAGATTACCCCACACAAAACCCTCTCAACCCACACCTGAATTCCCCCCACACTAAGCCCCTCCACTTTTGGATTCTGCTCGCCCATACCAGGTGCACCTGGCACAGAGGGACAGGGCTCTGGAGTGTTTCTGGGGCAGGCTTGGTCCTTGCACTGTGTCAAGGTTGGGTGCAGCCTTATTGCTGAGTCCATGTCTTGGGAGGGGGAGCTGCACAGTGATCTCCCACCTCTGTACAGTCAATGCCCCGTGCTCCCCAATGCCATGTTGGAGCCACCACATTTATTTGACAAATGAAATTTGCAAAATTTTGCAGAATTTTAAAATATTGTGCACAGAATTTTTATTTTTTTGGCACAGAATGCCCTCAGAAATAAAGAGAGCACATTCCAATGATGAAGCTGAGAGCCAGCAGACTGAGGCGGTAGGGGGCTAGAGGTGAATGAGTCACTAAAAGCTTGTATCGGGCTCCGCTTGGAGAGCCAAAGGTAGTAACAATGGCTATCTGTCCATTTATTCAGTACTCATCATTGTGGAGGCCAGTATCAATTCCCACCTTCATACTAGTTATACTGTGCCAGATGTATATGTAGCTCTGGGAAATGGGTGAAATGTGCCAAGCAAACAATAGAGTCCCTAGCTCAAGTAGATTATTGTCCAGGGGCAATAAAAGGTTGCAATATGGTACATAATAAAATGAGGCAAATACAGAGTGTGGAGCCTGGGCTTCACAGCTGGATTGCTGAATGGACCAGCTGTGTCTATACAGATCAATTTGAAGATTTTGGTACCACTAAAGCCTTGTCTACACTACGAGCTAACGTCGACTTTCTAGAATTTGAATTAAGAAAGCCGATGGTATACACTCGATTGTGTGTGTCCCCAGTAAGCGGGCTAATTCGGCAGATCACGTTCATGGTTCCAGACCTAGCGTCGACTCTCAGAGCGGCGCACTGTGGGTAGGTATCCCACAGTGCCTGCAGTTCTCGCGGCCCCTTGGAATTCTGGGTAAAGCTGGCATTGCATGATGGGGGCAAAAACAGTCCCACGGGTTTTTCGTTCGTGCTTCCCGTCACTCGCTCCTCCCTCCGTGCAAGGTGCAGCAGACAGCTGTTTCGCGTTTTTCAGGCCTTCAGATGCCAGACTGCTTTCAGCAGACAGAGGGGTGGTCAGCCAGCCACTGCTCCTGCTAGAATTCTGCTGTCAAATTGCCTGCTATTCTACTGTACTCCAGGCAATTCTGAAACAACGTCAAGTCGCCTGGTATTCTATTGTACTCCAGACAGTCCTGAAACAACATCAAGTTGCCTGCTATCCTATTGTACTCCAGGCAATACTGAAAGTACTTCAAATCCCCTGCTATCCTGCCATGTTCAAGGCACTCACGAAAAGTACATCAAGTTGCCTGCTAGTCTGCCGTGCTCCAGGCACTCCTGAAAAGTACGTGAAGGCTGGTGGCCAAGTGGCATCTCTTCTCTTCTCATCTCTTCTCTCATCTTTCTCCTTTCCTCCTTAGCTGAACACTTCCACTGCCAGCTCTGCCCTTTTCCCTGGACTGCCTGTGCAGACGCCATAGTAATGCGGGCATGGAGCTCCTGAGCTTATCGCAGCAGTTACGAGCATTGCAAACAGCTCGCGAATTATCATGCAATGTATGCAGAAAGGGAAAACCCATGAGAGAACAGGAAGGCAGGGTGGTCATGAGGAACACATTGACACAGGCCTCCCCAAATGTAGTGCCACTGGCAGCTTAGGGATCCTGGTGGTAATGGAGCAGGCACATGCAATGAAACGGCGATTCTGATGTGAAAGCTAGAGCTGGGCATGAGCTTTGGAAGTTCAGATCTGTATTTAGATCCAAATGCAAAAATGTCCAGATTTAGAATTCTAGAGCTCAGGTCTGGCTACAGAACGTGGCTTGCTCACTTTATTCCCAGGACATTTCTGAGTCTTTACACCATTTTTTCCATCCATTCACATAGACGGTACGTAGCGGATGGGTTCCCCACCTCCTCTCACTCGCAAGGAAATTAATTGGGCCATGCTGTCATTTTGAATCACGTCAGGCTTTTCATTATATTTTGTTAGGAGCCCAGAGGCCTAGGGGCATTGATGTGCCCTATATAGAAATGCATTATTATTCTGACTGGCTCAGCTAAAGTTTTCATAAACCTGACCTGCATGATGCTGGTAGATAAGATGAAAAGATACTTTCTTTTGTGTCCATTGAATCCCCACACCACCTGCATGGAAAGATATTAGCTGCGGCAGTTTGTACCTCTTCTTATGTTCTTCTGGGGAAAAAGATGTTTTCTCTTCATCTGACTCCATTGGTATTTGCCTGACATTGAATGGAGCCCTGAATACAAGAGAAGGGGAGAGCTATGTTAATGGCTTTGCTTTTGTACCTAGTCATAAAAGAATATAAAGCAATGGGCGCTGGCTAAAAGACTTTGAAGCAGCCTTAGCCAGGTGAGCACAGATGATGAGATGACTTAGGGGTAGATGTCAGTGCAGTACCTAAAGGAGGGCACTGGAATCCTGACCCTCATTCATGGGAGAGGCACTTTTATTTTCCATGCACCATGGTGAAAACATCCCTGTCCAGGTTTTCTGATTTACAGGGCTTGAGCCTCAACAGATGATAATACTGAATGCTCAGCCAGAATCTGCTCTGATAAGACAAGTCAGGCAGTGGCTTGGCAGCAGGCCTGGGCATGAGATTTCTGTATTTCTTGCTTTCAGACAGGCCACAGATACTGAAAAGCAAGCATCCCTTGTGGTAGTTTGGAGTTTTCTGGCTCCTGTCCCAACTGGGTTTACTAAAGACAAAATTCACCCCATGCAGAAGGAAGCTCCACCCAGCAACTTCTTTTAAAATGAAGAGCAGTGGAATGCTCAGCAAGCTGAGTGATCAGCCTGGCTGGGCAGGTGGCTGCATCATGCAGGCAATTACACCAGGTGAGGCCCTGCAGTTGGATAAGCAGTGCACTGCACCTCTCAGTACACTCACAGTTTCTTATAATCTTCAGTTGTCATCTTGTAGCCAGAGGAGAAGCAGGGGAGGCTGGCACTCTTAGCCTGAGCTGCAGCACTGCAGATAACACACAGTTACTTCCATTAATGTGACACCTGTGACCTCTTGCCCTCCCGCCAGCCTCCCTCCCATGCAGATTCAAGAATGTTTCACAAGAAAAGGGTAAAAAGGATGACCTAATGGATCATGCTGATTACTTTAGCCAATGTATGGACAGCACATTGTCCTTCTGAGCTGAGATATGAGGGCATCATCATCTTAATAAAATATTTTTGTTATTTTTGTGATTAGGTTTATTACAATGATTATTGAATGAAACCGGCATTTTGTCAAGGTTTCTACCCACCCAAAAAGCTGCAATCAACGCATGATTTCTGGGACAAGCATCCCAAGATAAAAAATGAGGGCATGCCCAGAACACTCCCACTCCAAACAACTTCCAGCAGTCTTCTTGGAGGTCAGTGGGGGGGCCAAGCTGAACCTTTCCACTCTGTGCCACAAGCAGTTCAGCTTAAAGATGACATAAAGCCACAGAACTGGGATCTGAGTTTGGAGTTATGAAGGCACACCAAGTGCAGGAGGTTGGGTCCAAGTCTCTCTCTAGTTTGTTAGAAGCTTCATCGTCTCTGGATTCTGGATTGTGGTTGAAGTGGCTCTGCCAGAGTTTAATGGAGATCGGTGGGACTCCACAGGCACAGTATGAAATCAAAGACTGGGCACCAGTATATGCAGAATATTCCAAAACCCCAAGCAGATCTTGTATGAAAAATAGGATCAGACAAACCTTTTCTGCATGCCATTGGAATAGAAGGTGCTCTCGGGCGGAGTCTTGTCAATGGTCCTGGTGAACACTCCCCTATAAGAAGATGAGAACTGTAATTAGGTGGAGGTCCATCTTAGAACCAAGGTTACAGAAAGGCTGAGGGAGACATTGAGAAAGGCCCTACAGTAGAGGATCATGCTAAAGTGGGCCCCAAATCTGTCTCTCCATCAAATCTATTAAGCTGCAGATTTTCCTCATAGATTGCAGGTCTGTCATCACCTCCAGTACATTATGGCAGTATAATCTCTGTCCATCACAATGGCATCTGCATAGTCTGATGGGGACGCACTGCCTAGCCTCACATTCCATGGAAGCGTGATGACTTTGTGACCATTGGGTGTGTAACAGGATCCATCCAGCACCCAAAGGGTAGTGGAATTGTGAGAGGATGTGAATGCACCTAGTGTTTTGGCTAATGCAAGGGCCTATGTCTCATATTGGGGGCTGGATGTTGGGTCAGTAACAGATTAAACCATTCCATGGTTGTAGTCAACACTTAATCAGCTCCTACATGGACTTGGGAGTGTGGCAATACAGGATACATGATCCTCTGTCAGACCACAGAGAACCAAGTCCACTGTTGGTCAACACCTAGCTCTGCAACAGAAGGTGAAACCCACAGTGCTCTGGGTTTCTAGTACAGTCCTGTTTACAAGGAACTAGGGAGAGACTTTCTGACATCCCCACCAAGTGACCACCTTACTCCTCAGGCTATGAGACCTGATTTCCCAACACTGCCAGTGTTCTGCTTGTGATGCACCCAAACATGTCTACCTACAGAAGAGCCTCACATAACAGTGAAAATCAGGTGATATTGATATTTCACCCATTTTATCCTCTACTCTTAGCCTCTGTCACCTGCAGCACCTGTGTTTCTAACTCCGGGATGGGGCTCTGAATACCAACCTGATGAGGTAACCGGAGGTGGGTTTGGACTCTGGCAACCTACACAGGGAATAGAAATCAAAAACTCACAAGAAAGAAACAGGAGCAGCAATATCCGTAGGGTAGAAGACTATCAGTGCACCAGGGCTTCTGGTGCTGTCCAAAGCCACAATAGTGGAAATCCAGAGCAGCGAGCCCCAGGATGCTATTTCACATCCCTGTCCAAAGTTTATGTAGCCACTATTGTTTACAAATAGCTCCAAGGTATTTTTTTACACTATTTCAGAATATGCTATAAAGGAAACTGACTAATTCTTAAAAAAGTCTGCTGACAGTCTATTTAATTCCAAACACAAACAAAAATCCACAGATGGAATATACAGTATGTGGATGTATAATGGATCACTCAAACATTGTCTCTCTTATAGAACAACATGTTTACATTAATGTATTCAAATGTCCATCTGCAGAAGGATCCTGCTGTTCAGACAGGGTAGGAGTTTCGGGAAACGCCCCTTTAGGGCAACAGGAAGGAAACATTGTCAGATAGGGTGAGAACCTGCAAACTGTGATATGCTAAAAGGACTGACATAAAAATCTGTGAAATATTGAATCAGAAATGTCTTTCTGACAGTTAAAGTAGGACAGGGACTGGACGAAAAGCAGTATAGGGATGGCCACACTGGATTTTCAAAAGTGACTAGTCATTTGAGATGCTTCATTGTTTGGGTGCTCAACCTGAAATATCTTAAAGGCTCTGATTTGTAGCGACTGGGGCCCAGGTCCTCAAAGGTGCTTAGGCTCTTTCAGTGGGAGTTAGAAGCCTAAACACCTTTGACGATCTGGGTTTGGTGAAAGTCTAGCCCCTTTTAACATGTCTTAAGTTGGGCACCCAGAATCACTAGATGCTCTTGGAAATCTTGGCCCACTAATTATTTGTATTGCAGTAGCATGTCAGAACCCCACCCCCCACCACGAACAAAAAGACAGTGGCCCTCATTACCATCAGGTATCTGAGCACCTGGCTCTCCCTCTTACCTCAGCTACAGAAGACTCCACTCCTCCCCTTTCACTGTGAGGTGAACATGCCCCCGAAGGCAACACATTGCCAGTCTTAGCGGGGTGTGCGTAGCGGGGGTGAGGAGCAGATAAACAGGCCCCCCAGTCAGTAGAGGCACAGAACTCCTCCAGGGCTGGGGCGGGAAGACCGAGCTCTTCCAGCCCTGAGACCATAGGAGGAGATCCAGATCCTCCGGCTGCCGCGTGAGAGAAAACTCCACCAGCCATGGGGGGCAGGCATGAAGAGTGAGCTCCACCAGCCCTGGTGGGGAGAACCAGCTCCTCCAGCTGCAGGGAGGAGGGCACAGAAAATGCCCCTCCAAAAGTGGCCAATTTTTTTATTCTAGTGCACTCCCCTGCAATGTCACAAATGTTGCTGTTATTATCTATAGTGCCCCAATGTGCATGTTGCTTTACAGGAAAGCCTCAAGGAAAGGCTCTTTCTGGAGAATCCTGCCAGCTAATGAGATGGGGAACACAACGAGAACTGACAAGAGGTCATGGAGGAGAAGGGGGAAGCGGTAGCAAACCGCTCACAGGAGAGTGATTAATGAAAAATTCAGATTAGCGAAAACTGTCACTTTCAGCAATGGGACTGCAGTCAGCAGGGGGTTCAAACACTGGGCTAACTGCTGCCCTATATTTTTATTGAGCAGCTGGATCCTTATGCCAAGGCACCACACTGGTACAGGGATCTGCCTCTATCCATAAGCATGCAGAATCAGGGCCATCCAAAGCACCATGCCAGCACACGGATTCACCTGCACCTGTGAGCTTGCAGGCTTGGGGCCAGAGGTGGATTAAGATTTCCTGGGGCCCTGGGCAAGAGCAAGTGGGGGGGCCCCTCCCTACCCCTTCTGCCTGTGGTCCTGCTCCTTCTGCCCTTTCTGACTGTGGCCCTGGCCATGGCCACACCCCATTCTCCAACCATGACCTTAACATGAGAGAAGCTGTGTTCCCCTACCACGACCCCCGGGATGCAGCAGGGAATGAGAGCTCTCCCAGCTCTCCAGAGGCCACAGCAGGCTGTGAGAGCTCCTCCAGTCCCAGTGCTGCTGGGGCTTTCCCCACCTGCCCCTGTTTGGTGCTTCTGCCAGGGCTCTGGGCTTTTGCCATCCTATGGTAGATTTCTGATGAGGGAAGGGTAACCATTTTTCCAGGGCCCCCAAGTTGGCCAGGGTTCCTGGGAACAGGTCCCGTCAGCCCATTGGATAATCTGCCACTGCTTGGGGCCATACACGGCATTAGGGTGGCATATGGATCCATAAACGTGCAGAATTGGGGCCATGCTCTGTTCAAGATGAATGCTTGCAGAATGCTGTGCTGAGCACAATGGGTGCAGCTCTCATCCAGGTTTATGTTTTATAACCTAATAATACCAGAAGTGGGTATGAGGAGACCTTGAAGAACCTCATGCCTAGGCAGCTGCAATGGCCCTGCATATTTATACTACCCCAGCCAGAAGCCTTCAGTTACCTGTTACCATGGGGTGTAACAGATGCTGAGTCTGGGGATCCCCCGTTGATCTTGCCAGACGTACATGATGAGTGCCTGGTGCGGGGGAAGGAATAGAATCACAATGGTAATAGTCCCATTCACACAATTCTCAACTTCTTTAGAGATGCCAAATGTGACAGTTACGTGAGTAAAATACACCTCAAGTGCCACCCCATGTGCATGGCACATTGTGGTGCCAGTGTGGCAGTGGCGTACTGCAGTCAAAAAGGAGTTTACCCATGCAGGAAATCCTATACAAGCAATGCTCCCCAAAGAACCACATTGCTGTCACCATACTCACCCAGCTCTTTCATCCACAGATCTCAAAGCACCTCACCATGAGGCAAGGAGCATTATCCCGATTGCACAGATGGGGAAAGTGAGACACAAAGAGTGGGAAGTGACTTGCTCAAAGTCACACAGTGAGTCTGTGACAGAAACAGGCATAGACCCAGGTATCCTGAATGCTACTCTGGTGCCCCAGCCACTGGGATTGCATTGTCTGCCTCCCTATTTTACAGCTGTTATTTAGAGGGTGCTCATGCTGCAGATGGTGCTTTATAAACAAGAAGGGAGAAAAGTGTCTGCCAGAGAATCTATAGCATCCAAACACATGTGGTGATGGGGCATCCTGCAGCCAGCGGCCAGCTTGCTGACACACTCAGGTTTCATCAGCACTGGGAAGGCTTATCTAGAGGGGAGGGAGATTTTTTTTGTTTTGTTTTTCATTAAGCAGTTTAATAAAACACTGGCCCTTTAAGTCCCAAACTCTGCCAAATGCACCTTGCAACGGTAATGCCATGCCTCTGAGACCAGCAAGGGGTGGTGGAGAGCTAGTTGTGTTGGCTTTACAACTCTCAGGGTCCAGGATTCCCCTACATGGGGCAACCTCCATCTGCCCACTTCAGGCAGCTTTGCAGCCCCTTTTTACCAGGCCAGCAACCACAGGGCCAGAACTTTGGGCAGGACTGGCTTTCATGAGTTCAGCTGATCCTCTCCCATTTGCAGGTGGACATCTCCTGGAGATTAAAAACTCCTCTGAGATCCTGGGTTCATGGTTCTCTCGATAGGTCATTTCCACTTAACTATCAAAAGTAAATTCAAGCAATGCGTTCATTTGATTATGAGTTCGCTGCCTGCTGCATGTCCTTGTGTCACCCTTAGGGAATGCCTGACAGTGATGGGATTGTCCCATGACTCCATTGAGTTTGGGAAAGGGACTCTACTAAAAGAGCACAGAATTCTAGGAGGAAGGGGCAACAAAGTGGAGGTGGGTGAGACTAGTAACCCTACTTACGATGAGCTTCTCTTCATCTCCTCTTCATTGTCTGAGTTTTGTGGGTAGATCCAGCTCTTATCACCTTTTAGTGTGGTGCGTACCTTCATCTGCCTGATGATTTTCTTGCGATCTTCTTCACTGGGTAGAACAACACCCCCTGATACAGAACAAGAGGAGATGGTTTAGGGGATGTGTGGGACTGATGGAATGGACTTGTTGAATAAGGACAGAACTCCCATTACCAACAGACCCATCCAGGAGCCAATTAGGGTGACCAGATGTCTCGATTTTATAGGGACAGTCCCGATTTTTGTGTCTTTTTCTTATATAGGCTCCTATTACCCCCAACCCCCTGTCCCAATTTTTCACACTTGCTGTCTGATCACCCTAGAGCCATTCCAGTTGGGAACAGAAGCCAGCTCTTATTTCCCCCTTCTTATTCTAATAGATTTAAAATACAGAGGAAATCTTTCACCCACTCATACAAGCTTTGGAAGTTGGAATTTGCCAGCTGGCAAAGTCAGAGGCAAGCTCCAGACTGGATGTAGGGTGCCACTTTACACTGGATATCCTGGCCTACAGGACCCTCTACTGGAATTCACTAATCCATTTGCTTGTGCTTGTCCTATTGGGATCCAGGAAGTGCTAAAGGACACTCCCCCCGGCCCCAGCCTAAGGGGAGGTCCACACAGCCTAGAAATCAAGTGATTCTGGGGGAAAACTAATGAAATAACAGGGATGGGAGTGGGGTCAAAGGGGCAATCAGAGAGAACCTGATGGGGACACCGAGCAGAGAACCCCAGACAGCACCTTGCTTGTACTTGAAGCGGGGAGATTACCTGCTCCAACGCTAAAGCAGGGGTCTCCAAACCTTTTTGACTGCGCACCCGCCTAGAAAAAATATTTTGAGCAGGCACCCGCATGGGGGAAGCCCTGCCCTCATCCATCCACTCCCTCCCACTTCCCCCCAACTGCCCCCCTCTAGCCTCCCCTCTTTGTCCCCTAACATCCTAACTGCCCCCCTGGGGCCAGTCCCCGCTGTGGCGCCCAGCTCCTAGGGCCCATCTCAGCTGTGGGGCCCGGCTCCCAGGGCCGGGTCTCAGCCGCGGCGCGAAGGGCCCGGCTCGCGGGGCTGGGTCCAGCCGCAGCGCGCGGGGCCTGGCTCGCGGGGCCGGGTCTCACCCACGGCGCACGGGGCCCAGCTCGTGGGGCCGGGTCTCAGCCGCGGCGCACGGAGCCCGGCTCGCGGGGCCAGGTCTCACCCACGGCGCACGGGGCCCGGCTCGCAGGGCCAGGTCTCAGCCACGGCGTATGGGGCCTGGCTCATGGAGCCGGGTCTCAGCCGCGGAGCCTGGCGCCCAGGGCTGGGTCTCAGCCGCGGGGCCCGGCGCCAGGTCTCAGCCGCGGGGCTCAGCGCCCGGGGCCGGGTCTCAACCGCAGCGTCTGGCACCGGGTCTCAGCTGCGGCGCGCAGATCCTCCAGCTGGCACTGCAGCCGTGGCTCTTGCAGAGGAGCTGCCCGGCTCCTCCAGCTGCTGGGGCGCGCACCCCCGGGAGTGGTCTTGCACACCCCAGTTTGAAGACCACTGCCCTAAAGGGGTTAAAATAGCCCTGCTGAAGGCTGTGTCTGGGTAAAAGCAGCCCAGCAGAGGGCTGCAACAGGGAAGGCAGATGAGGGCATAGCAGCCACAGCTGTGGCTGGGTCATTCAGGCCACATCTGGCCTGTATAAAAAGGCTGTAGCCAGGAGCTCAGGAGGTCTCTCTCCAGGCTGGGAGAGAGCAGGGCCTGGCTGCTTGTGTGACAGGGTACTGGGAGTGAAGCAGGGCTGGCAACTCCCAAGGCTGCAGGTCCTGGTCCTATGCCCATAGAGGTATTGGGTGTCAGAGAAAGGGAGCTGGCCCAAAACCCCATTGCCTGTGATGACTAGCTCTTATACTGCAGTCTGCCCCAGGGATCGGGGGCTTGATGATGACTGGCAGTAGCCCAGACTGAGGCAAGGTGGGGCTCAGAGGTTAGGGGTTCCCCAGGGAGGGGAGACCCAGACAGAGTGAGGGGGAACTGCCAGAGGGAAGCACCCCAGGTAAAAGGGCACTGGGGTCCAGGGAGGGACACGGGGCCAGTGGACAGCAAGACATTGGCCTGCAGAGGGCTCTCCGTGCTGGAAAAAGCTAATTCCTGGATGACCAGCAGGAGGTGCTGCAGGGGTGAGTCGTCGCACCGCTACAGTACTGATGAGTATTATTTAGCATGAATGAGTTTGTTTTCTACCACAGAGAACCAAAGACATTCAGGTGACTGTTTGCTCGCTTATATAAAAGGCTGTATGTTTACCTCCACATTCCCTCTCCCTGAATCTACTTAGAGTGACTGTAGCTAATGCAGGCATTAGGTTGGAAAAAAATATGTTTCTGGTTGTCATGCAGTGGAGGCACAGAACTCCTCCAGGGCTGAGGCGGGAAGACCGAGCTCTTCTGGTTCTTGCCATTTCTACCATCTGGTGGTGAGACAAGTTTAAGACTTGCTCAATGGGAGGATGGACAGACTGAAAGAACATAGGAGTCCCTCCTGCAAACCTTGTCTAATGGCAGCCTCATATTAGCAGATTAAAGAGACCCTTGCCTTGCTCAGTTCTACCCGTCCATTCCCAATTGTTATTTCAAATGCAAGTGATCAAACCATGACTTCCAAAATATGTAAACCACACCTGGCACAATAGGGCTTTCATTTTGATTGTGCGCAAGTACTAGCCTCCTGTCCCCATAAGTCCTTTTCCTTCCGTGTTACTCTGTCAGAAATCTACTGATCTTCCATTGGCTCTGTCCTCTCACCTATTAGGAGCCTTAATTAGATAATTCACTGAAATAAGTGTTATTAACATTAATTAAAACATTGAAGAAGGAGATGTGAAAATGCCATAGGTTGGAAATTAGGACATACTGCATCAACAGTGAGGCAGAGATCAGGTGAGAGAAAGCAGTTCAGGGGAGATGGGAGAGAGTAAGTGTTGGACAGGGTGGTTTCTGAAAGGACCAAAGAAGCCTAGGGAGGGGCTACAGAAAGTGGCAGGCACTGAGGAAAGCTAAGGAGTGGAGGAGCCATATGTGGAGGGGAGAGGAATATCAAAACATGGATTGATCTTGCAGATTGCTAAACACTATCTGCAAGTGGCTGAGTACAGCTGGATGGAAAATGGGAATTTTCATGTGAAAAATCCCCATTCAAAACAGTTTTCCCGGGAGAAAATTTTGAAAAATGAGAAGGTGTGAGGAAAGCCTGCTGCCAAAAAGCTTCCAACTTTTCCAGTCAGAAACCAGCAACAAATAGGGTTGCCAACTGTCTAATCACACAAGCCCGAACACCCTTGACCTAATGAGTATTAGGCCCCAAGGCCCCACCCCCACTCACTCCAACCCTCTGCCTCCATTGCTCACTCTCCTCCACCCTCACTCACTTTCACCAACTGGGTCAGAGGGGTGAAGTGTGGAAGGGGGCTCCAGGATGAGCCAGGGACAGGGGGTTGGTGCAGGAGTGCGGGAGAGGAGGCAGGATGAGGTGCGGGAAAGGGGGCATGAGAGGGGGCGGGATGCAGGCTCTGTGAGGGAATTTGGGTGCAGGAGGGGACTCAGGGCTTACCTCAGGAGCTCCCAGGAAACATCCGGCATGTTCGGCTCCTAGATGGAGGGGCCAGGTTGCTCTGTGCCTCCACAGCGCCCATTGGCTGCGGTTCCCAGTCAATGGGAGCTGCAGAGTTGGCACTTGGGTGGGGGAAGCATGCAGAGACTCTCCAGTTGCCCCTGTGCCTAGAAGCCAGACATGCCAGCTGATTCCGGGAGCCATGCAGAACCAGAGCAGGTAGAAAGCCTGCCTTAGCCCCACTGTGCCTCTGGAATTTTAGTGGCCTAAAATCTCCTGGATTGGCTTCACTAGCCTCTGGGAGATTGAGCCCAATTCCAGGAGATTCCTGGCCAATCCAGGAGGGTTGGTAGCCTTAGCAACAAAAGGCCTGAAGGGTTCAGCCTGTTCCACAAACAGATTTTGTACAAGTGAAACTATATCAGTGTGGATGGGTAAGTTATAATAGTAGTTACACCAGCACAACCCCCAGTGTGAACACAGTTAGCTTACCATATTGCAGGTTCCCAAAAAGAGGACATGCTTGGGGGGTACAATTAGGGGGTGAAGGAAGGGCGAGAATATGCTGGGAGGGGCATTTGGGGAGTGTTGGGGGGAGTGAGAGTACTGGGAGGAATATTTGGGGGGTGATGGGGTGTGTATGTGTGTACCGGAGGGAGTATTTGGGGTGTGCAGGATGGGTGTGTCTGTACTGGGAGAGGTATTTGGGGGGGCCAGAGGGGTGTATGTACTCAAAAGTGTATTTGGGGAGATCGGGAGGAGGTGTATGTGTTTTGGAGGGTATTTGGGAGAATGCATAAACTGTGCCTGGGGTATTTGGATAATTCTAGGGGGGCGGTGGTTTTGTGTGTACTGTGAGCTATTTGTGGGGTGTGGCAAGAGTGCGCATGTACTGAAAGGGCGATTTCAGGGGTAGGTATGTACTGGGGGAGTATTTGGGGGGTGCAGCAAGGGTGCATATGTACTGGGAGGTATATTTGGGGGGTTTAGGAGGGGATACATGTGTATTGAGAGGGATAGTTGTGGGGTGCTGGTGGTTGAGCATGTGCTGAGGGGTATTTGGGAGGGTAGAGGAAGTGTGTGTGTAATGGAGAGGGATCTCAGGGTGTGTGAGTATTTGGAGTGGGGTGTACTAGGATGAGTATTTCAGCGGTGCAGGATGCACGTGTGAGTACTGGGAGGGGTATTGTGGGTATGTGAGGGGTTTGAGACTGTCATCTGATGTGCTAAAATTACCTCTGAGCCCATTTTACCTGATGTCTTGGGACTCCAGAACCCTGCCTTGTTGAGTCAGACACACTAGTATGCTGCCACACAGACCCAGGTCTGAACCACACCCCCAAAGCTGCAAGCTTTAATTGAAAACCACTCAGCAGGTTACCTATCTCCAGCACCCAGACACCCAGTTCCCAACAGGATCCAAGCCCCAGACAAATCCGTTTTACTCTATATAAAGTTTATACAGCAGGGGTGGGCACACTACAGCCCGCGGGCCACATCAGGCCTGCAGGACCATTCTGCCTGGCCCCTGAGTTCCCGGCCGGGGAGGCTAGCTCCCGGCCCTTTCCCTGCCTTGCCCCGTTCCCCCGGAGTGATACCGCCGCACGGGCAGTGTTCTGGGGCGTGGGGCTTTGCATTCCTGTGGATCAGCACAGCAGCATATCTGGCTCCAGCCGGGTCACACGGCTGCCAAACACGATGCTCTGAGCGGCACGGTAAGGGAGCCGAGGCCGGGGGATTGGATAAGGGGCAGAGAGTCCTGGGGGGGCAGTCAGAGGACAGGGAATGGGGGAGGGGATTTGATAAGTGTGGGGGATAACCAGTAGGAGAACACTTCAACCTCCCTGGCCATTCCATTAAAGATTTGAAGGTGTCAATTTTAAAACAGAAAAACTTCCAAAACAGATTCCAATGAGAAACTGAGGAACTGGAATTAATTTTCAAATTGGACACTATAAACCAAGGGCTAAACAGGGATTATGGATGATTCTCTCATTATACTAATTGATTGCATTTCCCTAGTTAATTTACCTTCAATAGTTCTTATCTCCTGTCAGACAGAGATTCCATTTCAACAGGGCTTTTTTTTTCTCCTGCTGATAATGGCCTATCCAAATTAAACAGCCTCTTAGAATTGTTATGCCAAATTTACAACTTTATGTTTTTTGCTTTCTGTGTATATAAATACATCTTACTTCTGTTCCATTCTATGCATCTGATGAAATGGGCTATAGTCCACGAAAGCTTATGCTGAAATAAACTGGTTAGTCTCTAAAGTGCCACAAGTCTTCATCGTCTTATTCATATTTCTAGCTTCTTATACAAGAATGATATATTCATACAGATAGGATGAACACACTCAGTAGATCATGAGCTTTGTAATGATACCTTACAAGAGAACTTTTGCATGAAGCATATTCCAGTTACATCATATTCAGACATATAAACATATTTCCATAAAACATATGGAGTGCAATGTCACAGCGTAATGGTGGGGGTATAATGGGAGGGGTATTTGGCAGTGGTGCTGAAAGGATGAGTATGTACTGGAGGGAGTATTCAGGGGGTGCTGGGAGGTGCATATGTACTGGAATGGATTTTTCGGGGGTTGGGGTATACCATGAGGTGTATTTGGAGAGGTGCTGGGAGGAGTACAGGTGTACTGTGAAGGGTATTTGGGGAAGTTTCACCTCTCACTAGGCGGGTGGTGAAGCACTGGAATGGGTCATCTAGGGAGGTGGTGGAATCTCCTTCCTTAGAGGTTTTTAAGGCCTGGCTTGACAAAGCCCTGGCTGGGATGATGTAGTTGGTGTTGGTCCTGCTTTTAGCACAGGGGTGGACAAGATGACCTCCTGAGGGCTCTTCCACCCCTAATAATTTATTATTCTAGGTGCTGGGAGGGTTACGTGTGTACTAGGAAGAGTATTTGGGAGGGTGCAGGAAGAGTGCATGTGTACGAGGTGGGGTATTTGAGTAGGTGTTGGGGGTCCATGTGGACTGCAAGGGGTATTTGGGGGCTGGAGCACTCATGGAGAAAAAGTGGTGGGTGCAGAGCACCCACCAGCAGCTCCCTGCCCCCACAACTCACCTCCATTCTGCCTCCGTCCCTGAGCACATTGCCGCTGCTCCACTCCTCCCTCCTAGGCTTGACATCAATTAGCTGTTTGGTGGCAAGGTTGGAGGGAGCAGGGAGAAGCGGAGTGGTGGCTGAGCACTCAGGGAGGAGGTGAAGTGGAGATGAACTGGGGCAGGGAGCAATTTCCCTGCACGCCCCCCACCCCTCTGACTTACCTGCTGCGGGCAGCCCTCCCTGCACCCCTCTGCCTCAGCTCACCTCCACTGCTCCCCTGAGTGCGTTGCCGCTCTGCTTCTCCCCGCTCCCTTCCAGGCTTGCTGCGTGAAAGCTGGGAGGGAGGGAGGTGTAGGGGAAATGCGGTGTGCCTGGGGGAAGAGGCCGGGCCGAGGATTTGGGGAAGGGGTTGGAATGGGGGCAGGGAATGGGCGGAATTGAGGCGGGGGCAGGGGAGGCACAAGTACTCACCAGCTAAAGTCGGTGCCTATGTTTGGGGGATGTGGGAGGGGTGTTTGTGTACTGGGGTGGTGTTTGAAGGGTGGGGAGGGGTGCATGTGTACTGAAGAGGTATTTTGGGGATGCAGAGGGTTTGTATGTACTGGGAGGGTAATTTGAGTAGTGCTGCCAAGGTGCATGTATACTGGAGAATATTTGGGAGGTACTGGAAGGGTACATGGGTACTGGGAGGGATATTTTGGGGGTGCAGCATTAAGTTCCCTTTATGCTCAGGGCTATGGCGGGGAGAGGCACCCCTCTCCCAACCCAGCCCATCCCCAGATCTGTGACAGCCATGGGAGAGGTGGTTATCCTATGGACCCAACCCTGGAGCTGCCACAGCAGAGAGAGGCACCTCTCCCCCACAGCCTAGTTCAGGGGTGGGCAAACTTTTTGACCAAAGGGCCACATTGGGGTTAAAAATTGTGTGGAGGACCGGGTAGGGAAGCCTGAACCCACCCCTTATCCAACCTCCACCCTTTTCCTGCCCCCTGACTGTCCCCCTCAGAACTCCTGACCCTCCAACATCCCCCCCCGGCTCCTTGTCCCCTGATCGCCCCCTCCGGAGGCCCCCCACCACTCTAACTGCCGCCCCGAAACCCCACCCCCTATCTAAACCCCTCTGTTCTTTGTTCCCTGACTGCCGCCTCCCAATATCCCCCACACGCTCCCCCACTGCTTACCTTAATCAGCCAGGTGCTCCTTGACCCGGGCCCCCAGCCAGGGAGTGCAGGGTCCCGCAGCTCCCTGCTCTGGACCTGGCCCCCAGCCCAGGAGCACAGGGTCCCGCAGCTCCCCGTGCTCAACCCAGCCCCGGCCAGGGATCGCGGGCCCAACCCGGGAACTCAGCGCCCCGCGGCTCCCACACTTCACCTGGCCCCGGCCAGGGAGCGTGGGGTGGGCCCAGCCCTGGAGCGCAGGGCCCCGTGGCTCCCGCGCTCCGTCCAGCCCAGCCAGGGAGCACGGGGCCAAGCGGCATGCGGCTGCTGGGCCCAGCAAAGGAGAGCCAGGGCCCCACAGCTCCCCGTGGTCAGCCCGCCTCCGGCCGGGGAGCAGGGACCCGCAGCTCACCACACGCAACCCAGCCCCTGACCGGGAGCGCAGGGCAGGTCTGGCCGGGAACAGGGGACCTGCGGCAGGCCAGCCCTGCTCTTGGGCCAGGAACTCGCGGGCCGGATGAAAACGGTCAGCGGGCCACATGTGGCCTGCAGGCCGCAGTTTGCCCACCCCAGGTCTAGGTGCTGCTGTGGGGAGAGAGGGTTGGGGGAGTCTTCTCTCCCCACCATAACCCCAGGGCAGCCTCCATCACAAACCCCTCATCTCTGGCCCCACCCCAGAGCCCACACCTCCAGCTGGAGCCCTCACCCCCAAAACCCTCTGCCCCAGTCCTTAGTCATTCATCCCTGTCTCCAGCCCCACCCACACCCCCAGCCGGAGTCCTCACATCCCGGCACACCAACCCTCTGCCCCAGCCCTGAGCCCCTAATCCCCGGCCCCAGCCCAGAGTCTGCACTCCCAGCCAGAGCCCTCGCTCCGCATTCGCCCTGGACCACAACCCTCTGCCTCAGCCCCGAGGCCCCTCCCATATCCTGAACCTCTCAACCCAACCCCCACAACATGAATTTTGTTATGAGCACCAATTTGAAGGTGATGTGTGACACATCACCTCTATATTGGTACACATAACAAAATTCATTCTACTCATGCATGAGAAAAATTAGAGGGAACAGTGGTGCAGAAGGGATGTATGTGCACTGGGAGAGGTATTTGGGTAGGTGTTGGGGGGATGCATGTGTACTGCAAGGGGTATTTGGTTGTGTGGGGGAGGAATGTGTGTGTACTGGGAGGGGTATTTGGGAAGGTAAAGCAGGGGTGTGTGCATAGTGGGAGAGGTATTTGGGGAATGCTAGGGGATGCATGTATACTAGGAGGGGTATTTGTAGGGTGCTGGGGATGCATGTGTACTGGGAGGGGTATTTGGGCAGGTGCTGGGAGGCATACTGGTAGCCATATTTCAGGGGTGCAGGAGCAGTGCATGTGTACTGTGTGCGGTATTTGGGCAGGTGCTGGAGGGGTACCTGCTCATGGTGGAAGGGGTACCTTCTGCCTCCCTCTCATGGTGGGGGGCCGTGTCACACTCTGTCATGGTGGCAGGAAGGCTGGCACAAGCCCAGGACACAGCACCAGTGGTTAGTCAGCACTTCCCTGCGGACCTCTATCCCTCCTGAGGGCTGGGGCCTGGGTTGGTGGGATCCAGCAGCTGTGGCTACAGGAGAATGGACCGATCACCTGCAGCTGCAGCAGAGGGATCAGTTGGGGCAGAGAGAGAGCTCTTTCTGAGGGCTTGTCTACACTTGCAGATATAGAGCGTTTTGGGTTAAACCAGCCTTCAGAGAGCACACTAGGGAAAGCGCTCCACTCTGTCCACACTGACAGCTGCAAGCGCACTGGCGTCGCCACATTTGCGGCACTTGAGGCAGCATTGGGAGCGGTGTATTATGTGCAGCTATCCCACAGAGCACCTCTTCCCATTCTGGTGCTGTGGCTTGTGGGAAGGGGGCGTGGGTTGCGGGGCATTCTGGATCCTGTCCCAATGACACGTGATGCATTGCTTCACATCCCAGCCATCCCTGTGTTTCCATCCAGCCTTGGCACAATCTTTCAACAGTTTCTGAGTAGCAGCACAGTCTGGCTTCCCTTTTGATTTGCAGGAATGGAGCCCAAACTGCTGAGGAATATGCTAATGAATCTTGCCAGCACATAACATTTGGCAGTCGAGTTATTCCTTAAGATCCAAAGTGACAGTGAGGAGTCCTACGATGATACCGAGTCGCGTAACACATATGACACAAAATTGCTTGTGTCATTCACTGACATGCTCTTCACTGTGGAACGCCGCTTTTGAGCTCAAGTGGTTGGATCACATCGTCATGCAAGTCTGGGATGATGAGCAGTGGCTGCAGAACTTTCGGATGAGAAAAGCCACTTACATGGGACTGTGCGCTGAACTCACCCCCAACCTGCTGCACAAGGACACGAGATTGAGAGCTGCCCTGATGGTGGAGAAGTGGGTGGCTATTGCAATCTGGATGCTGGCAACTCCAGATAGCTACCAATCGGTCGCTAACCAGTTTGGAGTGGGAAAGTCGACCGTTGGAATCATGCTGATGCAAGTTTGCGGGGCCATTAATCGCACCCTGCTCTGAAGCACTGTGATTCTGGGTAAGATGCATGCCACTGTGTCTGGCTTTGCACAAATGGGTTTACCTAACTGCAGAGGAGACGCATATTCCTATTCTAGCACCAGACCACCTAACCTCCAAGTATGTTAACCAAAAGGAGTATTTCTCCATGGTTCTCCAGGTGCTTGTGGATCACCGGCGGCGTTTCATTGACATTAACGCAGGCTGGCCCGAAAGGGTGCATGACGCACACATCTTTCAGAATAATGGCCTGTTCAAGAAGCTGCAAGCTGGGACTTTTTTTCCCAGACTAGAGGATCACCATAGGGGAAGTCAAAATGCCCATTCTGATTCTTGGAGACCCTGCTTACCCTTTAATGCAGTGGCTCATGAAACCCTACACAAGGAGCCTGGACAGCAGCCAGGAACGGTTCAACTACAGGCTGAACCGGTGCCAAATGACTGTGGAGTGTGTTTTTGGCCATTTGAAAGCCTGCTGGTGCTATCTGTATGGGAAGCTGGACTTGGCCGAAGACAGCATCCTCACGGTCATATCCACGTGCTGAGCCTCCATAATATTTGTGAAGGGAAGGGTGAAAGCTTCACTTAGACATGGGCCTCAGAGGTTCAACACCTGGAGGCTGAATTTGCACAGCCAGAGCAGGGCTATTATAGGTGTGCAGAGTGGGGCGGCAAGGATTAGGGATGCCTTAAGGGAGCAATTTGAGGCTAAAAGCCACCAATAATGTCTGGTGCCCTGCATGGGAGTGAAGTGCAGTGGTTGTGTTTGCTACACTGACTTGCAGTGCTTGTTTATTTCCTGGGCTAAGGTATCTTTTGCTTTATGCACTGTTTTCAAAGTAAAAAAATCTATTTATTGAAAATAAAATTCATTTAAAAAAAAAAAAAGAGAGAGAGAGAGAGATACAGAAATACAAAAAGGCCAAGAGGGTGGTGTGGAGGAACGGTTCACTCACAGACTTGAGTATGTCCTGCTATCATACTCTGGAATCCTGTCTGGAGTGCTATGCACTGAGTGCTGCACTTCAGGATGGCTATAAGGCACGGTGATGGGGGTTGAGTGTAGTGGATAAGGGTTGTAGTTTTCATGGGTGGGTGGTGAAGCTACTGGTGTTGGAGGCAGCTGGGGCAGTAAGAACCTGGATATTGGGGAAAGTGGGTTGGAGGAGACATGAGAGCACAAGGGATAAAGTTTCGGGGCAAAGGCTGCAGGGCGGAGTGAGCGCGGTAGTGGTCCACCTGTATAGCAATGAGCGCCTGGATAGAGTCCACTTGGCGTTCCATTATGCTAATCAGGCATTCTGTGCTTTGCCACTAGTGCATCGCATTTTCCTGGCGGATCCTCCTTTCACTCTCCCTCCACTTCTGTACCTTTTAATTCTCTTCCACAGACTGCTGCATCACTTCATGCAGCATGTCTTATTTGCTTTTAGGGGCCTCTGCCTGAGTCTCTGGAGTCTCTCAGGCGGTGATAAGATGGACGGCTGAGATCTCAAGGTTGCACCTGTAAAGGCAAAATGGAACTCTTAACAGACGGCATTGTACACGCAGAGCAATGATTCTCCTGCACATAAGGAGGGAAAGCCCAGTCCACACAATACCATAATTTGCCTGTCCCAAAGCAAGCGCACATAATCCACAGGAGCCCCAGAAATGGTGAGTAAGCCCAGGGTCAAGGGGGACTGATTGTTTCATGGCTGTACTGTCCTCTGGGTTTCTGTGCCTTAGGGAGAGCCAACAGCTGCAGGGGACACCTACACTGAACACTGTCCCAACATTCTCCACAGGAGTTCATCCTGGAAGATATCTTGCTGCTGAGGGTGACCGGGGAAGCAAAGGAGGGTCTTCTTCTACAATACGGCTTCCATCTTAGCCCATATGCAGCTTGCCTGTGTGAGCAATGGCCCCCCAATCCCTTGCAGCACAGTGGAACATACATGTTAGCTTGACTGGGATGGGGCCATGGTGGGTCTCCCAATAAACCTGCGCAGGCGCATTGCCTACGTTCTGGATGAGACCTTCAAAGAGATCACTGAGGCTGATTACCATGATGTGACAGACCAAATCAATGCCCCATTCCGCATTTAGGAATGCATGCAGCCCCAACCCTCCTTGACCCAAGAGCATGCACTGAAACTTCCAGAAAAAAAAAGCCGCTTACCAGGAACCTCCTCTGGTGTTTGTCCATCCCCAAGCACTGGACACCGTGACCGGCTGTGTTCCTCCTGACTCAAGAAGAGCTCCTAGCTGCATGGCTCGAGGGATTCCAGAGTGTCTCCCCCAGCCTCAACACCCTTGCTCCCGCTTTCCTTTTCCTCTTCCTCCTCCTGTCTTGTTGGACTGGGCTCGGAAGTGTTCATGGTGGTCATTGGAGTGGAGGTAGGGTCACCCCCACGTATCATGTCCAGCTCTTTGCAGAATTTTCAGGTCATGGGGGCAACACTGGAGCGGCCATTCGCCTTGCAGGCTTTGTGGTAGGCATTCCACAGCTCCTTTACTTTAACCCGACACTGCACCGCGTCCCGGTCATCGCCTCTGTCTGTCATGGCCCTTGATATCTGCCCAAAGGTATCTTAATTCCTACAGCTGGAGCACAGGTGGAACTGCACAGCTTCCTCCCCACAAACACTGATGAGATCCAGCACCTCACCATTGCTCCATACTGGGAATTGCCTGGCACCTGGAAAGATGCACTGAGACCACTCCACACCTCCCTGAGCAAACAGGAAGGGGATTTTCAAAATTCCCAGGGAATTTAAAGTGGCGGTCTGATGGTTGGTCACCTGAAGGCAGAGCAGTACAGTTCAAAGTGATGACCAGAGTGGCTTAGAACAGGCATTGTGGGACACTTCTGGAGGCCAATCAGAGCGCATTAGGCATCCACACTGGCGCCACGGCTCTCCAGTGGGGGTGCAACAAATGTTAATCCTCTTGCGGAGGTGGAGTACCAGGAGTGCTCCAGCCACAGAGTCAGAGAGCTCTATGTGCCTTGTCAGTGTGGACAAGTAGTAAGGTAGAGCACTCTGGGTGGCTTTATTGCACTATAACTCGCAAGTGTGGCCAAGCCCTGAACTATAACTTCTGCTCTGCAAAAATCCCAGATATTGCTTCTTATTTGAAAAATACCCCTGGACAAAGGATCAAACGAGAGATCATGGCCGGGAAAACCCAGACATCTGGTAACCCTAGACACAACAGTACTGGTACCTTATATTTGTATAGTTTATCTTCCTTCCCAAATGGGAATAGCTATACCAGTATAAGCATCTTCATAATGGCATAACTGCATCCAAACTAGGGAGTTGTACCATTTTAAGTATACGAGTTTGATTAACTTGTGTGTGTGAACAAGTTACTCTCAGAGAGGAACTAACACTTTCACTTTTAAAAGGTAATGCTTAACAGTTAAAAGTGGAGGCATAGGGTCTAGAGCACTGGACCAGGGCTAAGACCAAGGTTCTCTTCTCAGCTCTGCCAATGGCCTGCTGAATGACCTCCTGTGCCTCAGTTTCCCCATCTGGGCAATGGGGATAATGATCCTGACTCCTCTGTAAAGCATTTTTATTATTTTATTATTACTACTATTAAAAGTGGCATCAATTGCTTCGTTGAGACAAATGAGGTTATCCAAACTATTAGTTTCAGGCTGCTTGCAGATACAAGAAAATGAAAGCTGCACCTGTTCACATTTTAGGGGTTTTTTTCCACAACCATAACATCATTACATTGATTCCCCTTTTATTCAGAACTGGTGAGGCCACACCTGGTATATTATGTCCAGATTTAGGGCCTCCACTACAGAAAGGATGTGGACAAATTGGAGTGCATCCCGTGGAGGACAACAAAAATGATTAGGGGACTGGGGCACATGACTTATGCGGAGAGGCTGTGGGAACGAAGCTTATTTAGTCTGCAGAAGAGAAGGTAATACACATGACAGGAATGTTGGTATAGAATGGTACAGCTTGCTGAGGAAGGAGAGGCAGGGGAAAAAGGGAGGAGGTGTTGCCTTATACAGTGTATAGTAACATGTATATACTTGAACTGAGGTTGAGTTAGAAATAAGAGACAGACTTGTTGAAAGTCTCTGGGTAAAGATAAAAGGGGTAAAAAACAAGGGTGATGTCATGGTAGGGATCTACTACAGACCACCAAACCAGGAAGAAGAGGCTGTTTTCTTTTCTTTTCTTTTTTTTAAACAACTAACAAAATAATCCAAAGCACAGGACTTGCTGGTGATGGGGGACTTCAACTATCCAGACATCTGTTGGGAAAATAACACAGCAGGGCACAGATTATCCAACAAGTTCTTGGAATGTATTGGAAACATTTTTTTATTTCAGAAGGTGGAGAAAGCTACTATGAGGGAGGCTGTTCTAGATTTGACAAATAGGGAGGAACTGGTTGAGAATTTGAAAGTGAAAGGCAACTTGGTTCAAAGTAATCTTGCAATGGTGGAGTTCATGATTCTAAGGAATGATAAGAGAGAGAACAGCACAATAAAGACAATGGATTTCAAGAAGACAGACTGTAGCAAACTCAGGGAGTTGGTAGATAAAATCTGATGGGAAGCAAGTGTAAGGAGAAAAACAATTGAAGACAGCTAGCAGTTTTTCTAAGAGACATTATTAAGGGCACAAGAGCAAACTATCCCACTGCATACGAAGAGGTCTTCATTGATCTAAAATTCTAAAAAGCATCCTACAAAAAGTGAAAACTCAGTCAAATTTCAAAGGATGAGTATAAACAAATAACACAAGTGGGTAGGTACAAAATTAGAAAGGCCAAGGCACAAAATGAGATCAAACTAGCTAGGGACACAAAAGGTAACAAGAAAACATTCTATAAATACATTAGAAACAAGAGGATGACTAAGGACATTACTCGATGAGGGGGGAAAGACAACAACAGAAAATGAGGAAATGGCAGAGGTGCTTAATGACTTCCTTGTTTCGGCTTGGTGGCAATTGGACATCTAACAGTGAATGCCAGTGAAAATGAGGTTTTCAAATCACCAGGCCCTGATGAAATTCATCCTAGAATACTGAAGGAGCTGACTGAGGAGGTATCTGAGCCATTAGTGATTATCTCTGAAAAGTAATAGAAGATGGGAGACATTCCAGAAGACTGGAAAATATAGTGCCAATCTAAAAAAAGGGAAATAAGGACAACTTGGGGAATTACAGACCAGCCACCTTACCATCTGTACCCAGAAAGATAATGGAGCAAATACTTAAGAAATCATTTTGCAAACACCTAGAATATAATGAGGTAATGAGTAACAGTCATCATGGATTTGTAAAGAACAAATCATGTCGAACCAACCTGATAGTTTTCTTTGACAGGGTAACAAGCCTTGTGGATAGTGGAGGAATGGTAGATGTGGTATATCTTGACTTTAGTTAGGCTTTTGATACTGTCTCACATGACCTTCTCATAAATGAAGTAGGGAAATACAAAATAGGTGGAGGTACTATAAGGTGGGTGCATAACTGGCTGGAAAATTGTTCCCTGAGAATAGTTATCGGTGGTTTAATCATGCTGCAAGGACATAACGAATGGGGTCCCACAGGGACTGGTTCTGGGTCCAGTTCTGTTCAATATCTTCATCAATTATTTAAATAATGGCATAGAAAGTACAAAGTTTGTGGATGATACAAAGCTGGGAGGTGTTGCAAGTGCTTTGGAAGATAGGATTAAAATTCAGAATGATCTGGACAAACTGAAGAAATGGTCTGAAGTAAATAGGATGAAATAGGATTAAATAAGGACAAAGGTAAAATCAGTTGCACACATACAAAATGGGAAATGACTGCCTCGGAAGGAGTAATGCGGAAAGGGATCTGGGGGGCAGGGGACAAAGTGGATCACAAGCTAAATATGAGTCAACAGTGTAACACTGTTGTAAAATAAGCAAACATCATTCTGGGATGTAATATCAGGAGTATTGTAAGCAAGACACAAGAAATAATTCTTCTCTACTCCGTCCTGATTAGACCTCAACTGGAGTATTGTGTCCAGTTCTGGGCACCACATTTCAGGAAAGATGTAGACAAATTGAAGAAAATCAAGAGAAGAGAAACAAAAATTATTAAAGGTCTAGAAAACATGACCTCTGAGGGTTTCTTTAATCTGGAGAAGACTGAGAGGGGACATGATAACAGTTTTCAAGTACATAAAAAAGGAGGGAGAAAAATTGTTGTTCTTAACCTCTGAGGATAGGACAAGAAGCAATGGGCTTCAATTGCAGCAATGGAGGTTTAGATTGGACATTAGGAAAAACTTCCTTACTGTTAGGATGGTTAAGCACCTAGGGAAGTTGTGGGATCTCCATCATTGGGGATTTTTAAGAGCAGGATGGACAAACACCTGTACACCTGTCAGGGATGATCTAGATAATACTTAGTCCTGCCTTGAGTGCAGGAGACTGGACTAGATGACCTCTCAAGGTCTCTTCCAATTCTATGATTCTATAAGAGTGAGAGGGATTTGACAGCCACCTTCAACTACCTGAAGGTGGGTTCCAAAGAGGATGAAGCAAGGCCGTTCTCAGTGGTGGCAGATGACAGAACTAGGAGCAATGGTCTCAAGTTGCAATGGGGGAGGTCAAGGTAGGATAGTTTTTCCTAATATTTCACTAGGACAGTAGTGAAGCACTGGAATGAGTTACCTAGGGAGGTGGTGTAATTTCCATCCTTAGGCCTAGCTTGACAAAACCTAGCTGGGATGATTTAGTTGTTGTTGGTCCTGCTTTGAGAAGGAGGTTGGACTAGATGACTTCCTGAGGTCTCTTCCAACCCTAATCTTCTATGATTCTACGGTTACTTTTAATATGAACCCTCAGATTTTGGAGCAGGGGTGGAATCTGTTGTTGACTCGTGGGATACATGTTGCCCCAATAAGACTTTTATACATTCCTTCTGTGTCAGCCAGGCAGTACAGGGTTGCTTACATTATTGTTTTGTTCACTCTGAAACTCATTGGAGGTTACTAGTTTTCCACCTTTATCTTTGTAGGCATTATAGTTCTACCCCAATGAAATATCAAACACTCAGAATTCTGTGGAAAGTAAATACATGATAATCTGTTGAGTAAGGCTGAGAGGAAAGAGTCGGACCAATGACATTTCAGACATCGTACATTGGAATGGGAGAAATTGTGGATGTTTCTGTTCATATAACATAGCAAATAGTATGATCTTAAGGAAGGAAAGGGCTGCAAAGCAGCCTAGGTGGGGGCAAGATAAATTACCTTTGCTGACACCAAGGGACATCATGGTTGTCTCAAATTTTCTTATACTTCAGTTCCCAGTTCAAGGTAATGGTCCACCTGAAAAAATGAAAAAGGGGGAGAAACTCAAATTATTGCTCCAGTTATAAATGGTTTCCAGTGAGGATCTGGGTGAGTGTGTGACATACATATTGCAATAATATCACACTGGCAGAAATGAGAGACGGGAAGGTCTATTTGCCCATCTATTCTATTTCATCTTCTTGGCCAACTGGAGTCTTTCCCATCACTGTTCTCATGGAACCATGTGAAAAGTCATTCAAAATTAAGAGATCATAGCAATCTGTCTGGAAAGGACCTTAGAGGTCATCTAGTTCTTCACCCTGTGCTGAGGCAAGACCAAGATGGGTAAAACCCACTTGGATTCATGCTCAGGTCCACTAACTCCATAGTCTAATCATGGCAGATATACCTATCCAGGATCAGTGGAGAAAGAGGCACCTCAGGGTCATATGCCTGGAACAACTCAGACAAGACAGACAACAAGACACATATTGATGTTGATATACCACTGATCTTCTTTTAAAGCAACATCACTTTTCCAGGCAGAACTGACAATTCCTGTTCCCTGCGTAATGACCTCACAAGCAGGTAGCAAACTGTAGTAACCTTCGCCCATAGACAGACACACACATTGCTGTCTCTTTTACAAGTGTGTAAATGACTTAATTACTGACAATTAAGATCTATGTTCTCTACAGGTTTATATGCAAGAACCTGCCTCTTCTTCTTCTTCTTCTTCTTGTATAGCAGCAGGTGCTGTCATGTTTCAGGCCTTCCAGCAGCTTCTGTGTGGACATCATGACAGCTACAAAGCTGTGGATCTATAGAATCTTAGTTATACCAGCTCTATTGTCCAGCAGTGAAATGTGGCTGCTGAAGTGTGGCACACTGACATTTGCAATTCTCACCATCTTCGTCATCTGTCCATATTAAGGGATAATTTCATCAACAAGAATGTTTGTAGCCAGACCCAGTAACCATCTCCATCAACACTGGTTTTGGATTCAGTGGCTTTCTTGGTATGGACATATAATTACAATGGAAGACCAACGAATTCCAAAGTGTATTTACCAAGGAGTGCTGCTACATGGCCAGAGATCCCAGGGTAATCACAATGTGATCAAGGGTATAGTAATGTAACCCTTCTGCCCATAAGAGTTGGCAGCAACAAGGGCCGGGTTCAGTATCCAGGGGTTCCATTCCAATAGCACAATACAAAAACCGGCTTGAGCCCCCACCCAGTGACCTGGGACAACCATATACCACCCCTCTGGGCGTCTGTAAGAGACAATACTTCCCCTCTCGCAAGCACAGAGTCTGAGTGTACCAAAGCCTTTTAATAACAGGGAGAAACAATGTGGCATTATATTGGGGAAACACCACAAACAAGGTTAATAAACCAAACCATGAACCAGAAGCCCCCCTCCCAGCAAATAGGCCATGGCCTTCCCTTTGGCTCTTGAGTTCCACAACCCCAAAAAGTCACTCAATAGTCCCAAAAGTCCAACAGCCCAAGAGTCTCTGTTCTTGGTCAGTGCAGAGTTCAAAAGTCAATTGGCAGAGTCTTACCTCCAGCCTGGGTGGAAATGGAGGGTAGGGCACGGGGCACCTTACGTGGTCCGAGGCCGACTGCGCCGCCTCTCCGTGAGGTTCCGCTGCAGCTCTCACCGCAATTGGCTCTGCTCCGCTCCGCTGGCTGTCCCATGAACCGCTCTGCCCGTTGATCCATTAGCTGCTCTGCTAGCCGACACACAGACCGCTCTGCCGCACCGGTCACTCTGCCCGCAGCATCAACGCCTCCACTAGTTGACACACAAACCGCTCTGCCGCGCCGGTCACTCTGCCCGCAGCACCAACGCCTCCGCTAGTCAACAGACAGCTCTGCTGCACCAGTCACTCTGCCCGCAGCACCAACAACTCCACTAGCCGTCCTGCTAGCAGACACACAGACTGCTCTGCTGCACCACCCACTCTACACTTTTTTCAGGCCCCCCTACTTAAGACAGTACTCAGTGATTTCTTTAGCTCTTAGGTGATTTCAGCATACAGCAGGGGAGCCTTAGTGCAGATGCACCAGTGAGGCCAAAGCAATTTTCAGCTTAGCAGCCTAAAACCAGGCTCTTAATGGAAGCAAAATTCAATTCTGATATTCCATAGTGGAGAGAAGCAGGGTACAATAGGCCTGAAAGGCCCTCAGACAGAACCCTCACCAAAAAGTATAGGCACTTATCCACCACCTCTCTCAATCCCACAGTGTTCTGAAACGCATGGCCCTTGCCCAGTGAGTGCTACCTAGATGATGGCGAGTCCCTCCATCATAACAAGTGCCAAGTATATGTCCATAGTCCTTCATTCACCTAATCACAGTAACATCACTTTATCATTCCTGCCCCAATAACATAGAAACTGGGGCTCCCTCATCAGCCGAAGTGGCCATGTGGGCTGCTGTGGGCTCAGGCTAGGCGCAGTGGTGTGTCTATGCAAATTGATCAGCCCCCAAGTTATTTTCCAAGACTCACTGCAATTCCCATAGTTCGCCACCAGATGTCAGAATATATCTCATTCCTGACACTGCTTACGTCAAGCTTAGCAGTGATGGACATAATCTGAATATCCAGTCAGACCACTTGGAGGACCGAGACAGAGATATCAATCTGCGTACACTCAGCCTGTAAGGATGGTACATCCCTTTGAGATTTGCATGATGATGAGCTTCCCCTTTGAGTGTAATCCTCTGCAGCAATGTTCTCTGAGGCATCTGAGTCAGCTTGAATCAATGCACCAACTGGGAATGCACCAACTGGGAAAGAAGTATTTTGCTATTGGAGGTGTCACCTTTCCAATGAAATACAACACCAAAGTCCTGGCCATGAATGGTCGTTGGACATTCTATGCATTTTGGATTAGACTATGGTTCGTGTGAGTGTCCTGGCCAAATTCCAGTTTGGCTAATTGTACGCTGCCTGTCTAAATCCCCTCTGAAAACATTACAAGAGAGCAGAATTTTTCCTCTTTCATCCTAAAGGCTTGTCCTGTGCCATTGCTTCGGACAGCTGTGTAATCCTCCTCAGAAGCAGCCATGTTTAAGCACCAGGCAAGTGTTCCCAGTGTGTGCAGTCTGTAAGTGCTTGGGAATCTTCAAGATGCTGCATGAATATAAAGTTAAGTTTTATTACCTGTGGGTGGCTTGTTTCTGAAATATTGCATGAAAACCATGCACCCATTGAAAAATACCTAGTACTGATCTCACGGCATCGCTGCTTTTCAAAATCCTCGCCCTTTGCTTGGCACATGGGAAGCTGAATAACTACCTCTGCTCTCTGCATATCCAACTTCCCTCCTAGTTTGCACTGAATTCTGGAACACAACCAAAGTGCAATAAATTCAGGACAATTCCTACTTTCATGCTCCATTCACCTGCCCTTCTACAATACTAGTTTAACTCCCACTGCATGTGGACAGCCTTCTCCTGCCCCCATCCTTCCCAGACTGGTCTTCTTGAGGCCTTTCCACTCAGACTCACAAGGGGACAGAGATAGAACAAGGACAATAATCCTATTATGGATGACCATAAAGTATTTGAAATCTAATCTTCTATATGCTAGATGCTCTGATGCATTTCTTTTTCCCTTCTAGTTGTTACAAGTTACTTCCTATTCCTGCAGTAATTGTGTGGTATAAAACAACCCAGGAACAGGAAAAAAGGGGAAAATAGTGGCAAGATACTAGACCAAGGAAAAGACTAGCTGGGAATTTTTTGGCTGAATAGTTTTTCATTGAAAGAAGCTAACTTGTCAAAACCAAAACTGTTCTTGAGTCAGAGTCCGGGTTGGGGGGGGGGGGGGTCAAAAGTGAAATGTAACATCTTGAAATTTGCAAAATAAAATGCTTCCATAGACCCAAACAAAACATGTTTAATGTTTCAGATTGCAATTTTTTTTTTGAGATTTTGACTTTTCATCTTGATTTAAGATGAGAACAAATTGTGAACTCTTGAATATTTGAGGAAAACTGTTTTGCACCCAGCTCTATCCAATGGTCAGATGCTGGCCTTGATCCACATTGTGTTAGAAGCAGTGGCATCGGTAGACTGATGGCTATAGCTAGTCAAAAATGTTCTGTCTGATTTGACAGACTCAACATACATCAATTCCATCAACAGCTTCAATGGAAACCAGATAAGCAGGTACCCAGACTGGCACTGCCTGTGAGCTGTCAAGCTCCCCAAGCTGGTTGAATCCCCGGGATGGTCTTCTATCCAGCTAGTTGGCTTCCCGCTCTGCAAAGAAGTAGCTAGCTGGAAATCCAGGCAGCCTAGGAGCCTGCCAGCCTGCCAGGTTGGCAACCAGCAAGCTGAAAAATTTTGATTTGATTCTCCTGAAACAGAATTTTTATGAAAATGTCTCCTTGCAAAAAAATATCATGTTTCTGAGTTTTTGTCCTGATATGAAATTATTCACAGGAAGCAATTTCCATTTCCTGGCCAGCTCTAGTGATAGCCTTAAAACAGTAGTAATTCAGTCAAGTATTTTTGAGAATGTGGAGTGTTGATATACACACAAACTTGTGTAAATGAGAGGACAAATAAGGCATTTAGTACAGAGAAGCAGAGCTTCCCATGGAATACAAACCAGTTTTACAATCAAGCAAATAGAATTCATAAAAAATCCAGCAAGATGAGATTCTGGGCTTGTGCAGCACAGAACTCACAGCCCAGGGGGTGTGGGGTGCTATCTTGGCTTTAAGCCACCTTTGCACCCTCCCAATCCTGGACTGTTCTAGGGTCAGCCTTCCTGGACTGCGGTGCTACTTGAAATCTCCCAGCTGTACCCCCACTTCCAGCGCATCCCTCCCATCATGACAGCCCCACACACCCTATCCAAAGGCTCATGAAGGCATCCTCAGAGGACAGCTTACAGTTGTCTTCCGCAGTGCTTGTACAGAGAGTTTTTAATGGAACCACAGCAATCATGAGACACAGCCTCAGAATTTTGCATGGGATTCCTCCCTAGACACAGCTGGCACATCATCTAGCCAGCATTATTAGCCTCTTACTTACCCAACTTTATCTGACTTTAACAACACACCCCAAAATTAAACAAGGTGCCAGTGGGTGTCAAAGGACATGTGAATAAATACACAGTTCTGATGCCTGAAACTGCACATTGGCCAACCCTACTGCCTGATCCTTCAGGCTTCTCTATCCTTCCATTCACATCAGTGTAGGAGAGCCCATCACAAATGGTTGTGCTCCACTGATATTTCTGGCTCTGCAGATAGGTGTTTCGGGATGTTGATGGTGCTCATTAGGACTGGCTCCGAGGTACTGGCAGTGGTTCCCACACATTGTTTTTCCAACTTTGACTCACACAGCAGCAGCCAGCTCCGCCCTTCCTTTACAGGCACGCTATGTCCTAGTAAGGTACAAGCACGCTGAGTGCAGTGGTTCAGAGCCAATGGTACGCCAGTGCCTCAGAGAGCTGTCTCTAGAGTCTCAGTAAAGGGCCACACAACAGAAGTGCAGAATTCCAAGCAGATTTCCTAATGACGTGTTGGAGATTATGAGATTTTTCTAAAACAAAAAACCTATTGCAGAAGAGTTAATTGCACAAAATGGTACTGTAAACACAGACAGGGCCTAGTACCAAACCCCACTCCTGGTCTGAGCTGCCTCATGTGGGCAGATGATGTTTCATTGACTACTGCAATCCACATAGGAAAAGCCTCCTGAGATAATTCTCAGCTATCAGGAGAACTTTAGGCTTTGTGGTGGGGGACAAGTTGACTACTTTTTAGTGTGGAATTTCTATCCTGGGAAGGCTATTCCAAGGCACAGTTGGGATTGTTAAGCATAAATGCATCTTCTTCCAAGGCCAGAGCACAATGGAATCCATGCAGCGCCTCAGACATACAAGTTACACAGCATCTCTAGATGTTAGAGCCCCAACTTGGCCTCCACAAGTCACTCGTGGAAAGAGTACATCGTGAGATGACAAAGACATGGATCATAATGGCAAGCATTATCTCTGAGAGGAAGAGTTCTGCCTCCTTGCAAACTAAGGCTGAGTAGCACTTATGGCAGCTGTTTGGAGCTCTGGGTGTAGAGGTGAGTCCAGTATGCCTTGAAGCCTATGCAGCTCTTTAACAATTGGACCCTGACTCAGTAAGGTTCTTATGCATATGAGTAGTCCTGTTGACTTCAGTGAGTCTACACATGTGCTTAAGCACCTGGTTGAACAGGGGCCCTGGAGAGCCGATTCCCTTGACACCTGAAGCTTACCATTGCATTGTTGAACATAGGGTGGCTCTTCTCTTATGTGGGACGCTTCCAAGAGAACATATCACACTAGCACTCTGAGAGCTACTCTGGTTTTGTACCCAATTTCAGATATACGGTAAAATTGACTTTAAGCTGAATTATCTCTAGAGGCCTCTATGGGCTAGGACTTTGGCTTTCAATATTTCCAGACTACTGTATCCCTTTCAGGAGATTGATTTATCTTGTGTACCCCCAAGTTTCAACTCACTTAAAACTATTTGATTACGAAATCAGATATAAAAGTGCAAAAGTGTCACAACACATTATTACTTTATCATTTTACCATATAATTATAAAATACATTAATTAGAATATAAATATTGTACTTACATTTAGTGTATAGTATACAAACCAGTACAAACAAGTCACTGTCTGTATGAAATTTTAGTTTGTATTGACTTCGCTAGTGCTTTTCATGGACCCTGTTGTAAAACTAGACAATATCTAAATGAGTAGATGTACCCACTGGAAGACCTCTGCATAGCCCTAGGGCTATGTGTATCCCTGGTTAAGAACCACTGGGCTAGGGCGTGGCCACCTCAGGTCCGCTTGCTCTTCTGCACCCACCGAGAATTAGACGCTCTGTGGGAGCATTGTGAATGTTAGTCCATAGTGAAACAACCACATTAGCCAGTTTTCTGAAGTAGGTTCACAAGGGTAATAGGCTTTTTCTTCAGGAGAAAGAAGGAGTCCCTGACTTGATTAATTTAGAGCAGGCGTCTCCAAACTATGGCCCGGGGGCGGGATCTGGCCCATGGCTTCAATTTGTCTGGCCCTCCAGCTGAGCTGGCATGTGGAGACCCTGCCGCTGCCCCCTCCCCCACCCCATGAGCTGCTGCCGGTGGCCCCATGTGCAGAAGCGTGAGTGCTCCCACCGCAGCAGCCGGAGGAGTAAAGGTGGGGGGCGCAGCAAAGGCCGGAGGAGCAAAGGAGGATTTTGCATATATTTGCATATATTGAATTTTTTCACAGTCACTTCGGCCCGCAAAGCCCCTTCAAAAATCTAATATGGCCCTCATCTCATAAAGTTTGGAGATCCCTGATTTAGAGCGCAACACAAGACTCACCTTCCTTATTAATGGAGGCTAAAAAGCGGCCAACAACTTTTATTCTCTGCTTAGATATCATCCCCCAACATGATCACAGAAATATGTGCTAACCAAGGGAGGGGCAGAGCAGGAGATCCATAACTGGACAGAAATTATACTTCTTGTATTTAACACCAATACTAGGGTAATTAGCACAAGAGAGAAAGATACAGATACAGACCATCCATGGTGGAATGAACACAACAGGGACCAAGCAGTTGCTGGAACTGAACTGAAAACCTCTCATTCCTGCTTTAACCTTTGTTGACACTGATTCTCAGCAGATAAAGTGGCAGTTTGAGACACTGACAGTTGTGTTAGAGAAACAAGCATAAACAGAGATACACAAGATGCCCCAAGATAAACTGAAAGTGGGACAGAGTAAAAACAGCAAACTTCTTATCAGGAAAAATGTTTTAGAGTCTCATCTGATAATACCTCCTCTTCTTCCTTCTGTGTGTATTCAAGCTGGGACAGAGCATAGCCACAGAGTCAGCCTCTGGGCAAGTCTAGACAGTAGAGCACTACATTAGCTCAGCTGCACCACTGTAGCACGGCCCGTGAAGATGCACTATGCCAAAGGGTGTGTGCTTTCCTGTCAACCTAATTACTCCACCTTAGCAAGAAGTGGAAGCTATGTTGCCAGTTGAGCATTTCCTGCAAATATAGCACCAGTGTGAATTATGCAAAACTTGTGTAATTCGGAACAGGGGGAGAATGACTTTCACACTACTGAGCGACACAAGCTAGATCAGCTTAGACCAGTTGACCAAGTCAGACCAAACTACGGCCCGGGGGCTGAATCCGGCCCCCAGCTTCGATTTGTCCGGTTCCCCAGCTGAACAAGCACGCCAAGCAGGCATGTGGAGAAGCCACTGCTCCCCCTGCCCCACACGAGCTGCTGCCAGCGGCCCCACGTGTGGACGGGTGAGCGCCCCTGCGGCGTGGCTGAAGGAGCAAAGGGAGGGGAGCCACGCCAGCAGCCAGAGAAGCAAAGGGGAGGGTCGCAGCAGTGGCCAGAGGAGCAAAAGGTTTAATTTTAACTACCTCACTGAATCAAACAGTCCCCACCAACAATGGGAACCTGGAGCTTCTCTTACCAAAGTACAGCCAAACTTTTGAATATGTGCATTTGTATGATACAAATTTGTGAGTTTTTAGAAATAAATAAAAAAATAATGTGAAAAGATTTTTAATGTATTGACAAATATTTTGTGTGATTTCACAGTACCTGCATTGATTATACTGCTACTTTTATACTTGATTTAGAATTTAATGCAACACTGCCACAGTAGATTAGTGGTGTTGTTTTTTAATGATTTTGCATATATTTAATTTTTTCACAGTCACTTCGGCCCACGAAGCCCCGTCAAAAATCTAATATGGCCCTTGTCTCATAAGGCTCGGAGACCCCTGACTTAGACGGTTGTGTCGACCAGTCCTCTGAAACCAACTAGAAAAGCTCTCCTCCATGCCCTCCCTTAGGCACATTGTCAGTCATTGCAGTGGAGGCTCAGATCTCTGAACTCAGGAAGGAAGGGAAGGGAAAAATAAATCAATGCTGAGGTATTTTGTTTGCATTGAAACAAAACCCCAGAGCTGAACACCAGCAGCTCTGGATAAGAGGGATTATTGTTTGTTTGGTGCAGCAAATCCCATGTTCGTCTGGGCATGCAATATTGCCCTCTGTGTTTTGTATGGTTTGTGCTCCTCTTGTGTCCAGACCATATGTTCAGAATCCAAAGTGGTGCTATACCCAGTGAGGCTCATCTGTGAGTGCAACACAGAGATGGCCTGCCAGGCAGTAGTGATGGATGCCTTGCTAATCGTGAGTGCTGAGAGTTGTTTGACTATCTCTAGCTCTCCATAGGCTCTTCTGAAATATCTTCCACCCCGTCACCACAGTCACCTTTCATAATTAATTTTCAACAGCAGAACACTCCTGCTAAGTGAGGAGCAAGAACAGAGCATGTCCCCTGGCCTTCCTTTTGAGCTACGGTCTAGGAAATAGTGCCAGCACCAGAGGATTTACAAGAGTTCTTCCAGGGACTTATGGCAGGGTGACCTCTTCTCCCATCTCTCTCTCGTGCCACTCCAGGTATCTTAGAAGAACTTTTGAAATCTCCCAGAAGTTACAGCTTCTGGTGGCAGAACCAGAAAATGTGGGATAGGTACCCAGAGGGCACTATAACTACAGCTGTGTTAATCGCTGTTAGGGTGGACACAGGACAAAACTGCAACTATTCTGAATCCAAGACAGCATGGCTTTTGTGGACACATTGACTGCATTGTGGGTACTTCCAGCAGTGCTATCCCTCAGATTCAATGATGTTGTTAGCTAATGTAGAAAGTTATTCAATTCTCATGTACCTCTTGCTAAAAAAAAAGAGTAATGGGGCAGAATATAAGCATGAATCATGTGGTGAGAATAAACAGTTAATAATGTGCAATTAGCACTGACTTGCTCTTGAATACCTGGTTGTCCAGGATGGACCATAGGAGGCTGAGGAGAATACCATTGCTTAGATTGTTATGGGGAAGAGGGGATGTCTATTTCATCATGGCACAGACTGAAGTGGCATCAGGGGAGAGGCTGGGCCTCAAGACAAGTGTCCTCTTTTGAGAGGACAGTGATGGGAAGTGGCTGTTGTGATGGGAAATAGAAAAAAAAAAGACAAGACATCCACATTCCATGAGTCAGAGCAGTGGTGGGCAACCTGCAGCCCATGGGCCACATGTAGCCTACCAGGGTAATCCACTGATGGGCTACCAGACGGTTTGTTTACATTTGCACGGATGCCCACAGCTCCCAGTGGCTGCAGTTCAGTGTTCCCGGCCAATGGGAGCTGCCGGAAGCAATGTGGGCAGCAGGGACGTGCTGGCCACCACTTCCCACAGCTCCCATTGGCCAGGAACAGCAAATTGGGAGCTGCAGGCTGCCATTGAAATGTAAACAAACTGTCTGGCAGCCCACCAGCAGGTTTCCCTAGCGGGCCGCATGCAGCGCACAGGTCGCAGGTTGCCCACCACTGAGTCAGAGCAATATAGCAGCTTCCCTGGAGTACTGTTGTGGGTCTCCACAGGAGAATGCCTGGTAAGAAGTATTTTAGCTCCAAAACTAACTCTTACATTGAGACGTGACCAGGAGATTGTAGGGACTTATTTCACCAACCTTCAGTCTGATCTCCAGATTTGTAGGGCACAGGAGAGAAAGAACTATTAGCAAGCTGTAAACTGTCCCGGTCAGTCAATCAGTCACCTTGCTATTTCTACTACCTGCTGGTAAGATGAAAGGGTTTTGTCATTTCTGGAGGTTGGGAGGGGGATAAACAGAACTGTGCAAGAAAGCTATCACAGTCCCAGGTGTGAGTCCTCAGGGCAGGATAAAATTCTGGCAATGGATCCCATTTATACCTTAGTTCACTGAACCCCTGACACTGATAACATCATTTTCAGCTTTACGTAGCACTTTGTATCCCATAGCACTTCACAGGCTCTGGATCTATAGCACCACTGAAATGCAGCCACCTCTAGGGTGGGTGTGAAAACAAAGCAGCATGCTGCCTGTTGTACAGCGGAGGATGCATTTCCCATGAGATCACTGACATTCATGCACTGCACACAGGGAGTCACGTTTTCAGGTCTTGGCTGAATGACAAGGGTCCGTTTTGGCTGGGTAAACTTCAGACCGTGCCACCCTTTGAAAACTCTTTGTAGTAAATATTTCTGGTCTCTATTTTCTATCTCTAAAAGGCTGAGTGCACTGCAGAGCAGGATGGGAGAGAGAGCCCAACTCCCTGAGGGAGCGTCTATGGAATTCTGCAGGGAACTGTGCAAATCAACATGGCCTGAACACGTTCTCTGCACAAAGAGTCTGTAGAGCTTGCCACGAAATCCTGCATGCCCTTACTTGTTTCTTCAGCTAAGTTCCTGCTTCTGGGCCTGTTACACACAAAATGACAAAAGCAGTACATTGATAGAATTTCAGAAAAAATCCCTCCCCATAAGAGTAACCCTAATAAATGAGCATACCCCAAAGTCATGGGCACATCTGGTAACAAATTGGTGGAGAAACGTGGGCAGCACGTGACTCTCATCATGTGGTAATTGTTGAGTAGTTGTTGTGGAGTAGAGAAACTAAGGCACAGACCTAAGCAAGCTTTCTTTCTTTTCCTTTTTCATAAAAGGAAGCTTCTTTAGCAAGATCCATCTCTCATAGACTATTTGGTAACTTTCTGTTAAGAATGGTCTTAGAATACCTGTAGAACTGTGCAATAAGGAGTTAAGAGTCGTGTCTTAAAAATAAAGGTTTTAGAGCAACACTGTGACCAGTGAAAAAGCTGTTGGTGGGCATCATTAGTCAGATAAGAAAATAGAGATGGCTGAAAAAGACCTTTTTGCTGCTTGCTTGAGACAGGAGAAAACCAACAGATTAGAGAGATGGGTAATGAAGAAGAGGAAATGCCCCTTGGAAAGGGAGTGTTTTAAGGGTAAGAATCTTCTGGCTGAAGCTAGTCTGAGCTTTGAACAATATTGCACAACCTTTAGCCACATGATAGTGCAAAGCATGCAGCTGCTGCATAGGCATTATATTATACATGTCTGGACATGGTTGAAATGGTAAAGGAAGGCAGGAACTGGAGCTTGAGAAAAAGCAGTTACAACAGCATTTGAACAAATGTGAGACGGATGGGTGTGACTTAATAGCAGAAAAGCTCAGAATCGTGACTGTACTTAGAGATACACAAGAGGAGCGAAAGACAAGGAAAGTAGGAATGCAGAACAGTATAAGAAAGAGTTAACACACAGAAAAGTTCTGGTAGAAGAAGCAAGAAAAGTAAATCGCTTCTTGGCAGAAGAGAACAGGGCAGCAAAGGCAGCAGTAAACTATCAGACTTGTGAGGCTAAGATTAGTATATTGTGTGCCCAACTTAGTGCACATAAGGGGGTGATAGCTGCTGTAAGATTGAGACACAATTGTGATTTGGAGCCCCCTGGGAAAAGAAAGATATCCCGATGCTATCCCAAAAAAACCATCAACCCCGATTGGCCACACATGCAACGTTGCCCGTTTCCACAAAGGAGGTTAAACACATAGTTGCAGGACCTGATCTTCCCACAACAGAGCTGGTCACGGACGTAGTAGGGTGGTCTCCTAGTCAAGCCAAGGCTATTGCTGAGAAATTGGGGCCACTGAACTGTGACACAGCCATTGTATGGCTGGCCCATGTTTGGCAAATGTACCTCTCTGCTGATGGCATGGACTTAACTCAATTGGCTCAGTTATGCGCCTCTCCTCGAGATGCAGATATTCTGGACATAGACATAGCTTCTTGGGAGCAGACTGCCACTGAACTCTGGGAATGGATGATAAGTGCTCTTAAAATACTGCTGCCTGCATCTTCCCTTAAGAAACTGTATATAAAGGAAGAGCAGAAATCAGGAGCGGCCCCAGAAGCTTACCTAATTTGAAAGAAAATGCTGACAGCTCTCTCTGATTCATTATTCCAGACAGAAGAAAATGGGATTATCACTTTCCAGTATCAGGGACATGAATTAGTACAGAGCACTTATACAGGACTAAATTCTCAGACAAAACTGACCATGGGGACTGTGGATTTAGAACACCTAACCTGGAGTGAACTAGTAGCAAAAATCAAACAGGCCGGAGATCTGCTGCAAGAGACTGGTGTCTTAAAAAGACAAGTCAGCAAAAAGACTACCTCAGGGCCCATGCAAGCTATCACATTTACAAATAATGGTCCTCACTCTGCCAGTAGCCCTCCCAATCCCCCTACCTCCCACAACCTTGTGTAGCGCTGACCAAGGAGATCCTTAGGAATATGATTTGGAAAGAGCTGGTGAATTTTGGGGAGGATATGGGAAAACATGATTGCCAGCCTCTCAACATTTTGATTAATGCTTTGTCTCAGGTCATGCAGAGAACAGAGCTAATGCAGGGAGCTTCCCCACAACCCACTGCCTTCATGCCCGTTCCCCATCAAAGCCAGATCCCTGCCCCTGTTTCTGAGTGGACGCTCTCGGAGTCTGACGATCAGGAGTGCCTGGTTCCCCATTGGCCTCCCCAGCTGATCGCAAGACTTCAGCGCAAGATATGGGGGAGACCCACTGTGTGGGCTACAGTGGGGAACCCAGGAATGTTAGCACAATTGCTAGCAGACACCAGAACATCAGTAAACAGAAGACCCCAGTGGATCTCCAGAGGCAGACCCACCACTAAACAGGTTCCGCTCAGCAGATATGAGGGAGAAACTGTCTCCAGTGGTTTGTCTCTTGGGAGTGGTGATTTGCCTGTTAAGGAAGCCATCCCACTCTCCCAGTGTTTGTCTGTGAATAGCCATGGGGTCTGTGACAAAGGGGTGGAAAGTTCAAACTGTTCCTCTAGTCAGAAAAGCAGTTTAACTGCTGAGGGTGAAAATGTCTCCAGTATTCTGTACGTGAAGCAGGCAGAAAGTACCTTTCAGGTTATGCTGACTGAGGATTCGTCAGTTGTGCCAGATGTGGTTTTGGCCTCAACTAAAACCTAGGAAAGAAGTGTTCCTAAGCCTGTGTCTGTTGAAGGTAATGACTTGCCCATGGAGGGAGCTACCCCAATCACCAAACACTTGTCTGGGAACAAAGGGAAGGAAATTCCAAATTTTGTGAATGTTAAGAATGACAATTTATCGGCTGGGTAATAGTTCATCTCCAGTCTTCTGGCTGAGAAGCAGACAGAATGTGCCTCTCAGCTTATGCTGATTGAAAATATGCCAATTGTCTCAGAAGTCGTTCTGGACTCAACTTTTATATAATATATAATCTTCCTACTATATGTTCCATTCTATGCATCTGATGAAGTAGGCTGTAGCCCACGAAAGCTTATGACGAAATAAATTTGTTAGTCTCTAAGGTGCCACAAGTACTCCTGTTCTTTTTATGTGGATAAAACTCTTCATTAAATTGCCTTTCAGAGGAGAGAGAACCGCCCCTCCCCCCACAGCTAACCGCACTTTTTCATTACAGATTCCCCCATAATTGTCATGTGGGGGTAATAACCCCAGTGCCCTGGCTATTTTCCAGGTTGGGTGCCTACGCTCACCGCTGTCCTAGATGCAACAATAATACAAATCAATAATAACTCAGCATGTGACTAATACAGGCATGCAAGCAAATTTCCTTGTCTGGTATAGCACTGTTCCCTAGCCTTTGTCCATGTTACACTATAAGTCGAGCTCTTTGGGAATGGGGTAATTTTCCCTGCTGTGAAACATTTTACTGAAAATAAACTATTTTTTCCATTTTTATTGATTGGTTTGTCAAATATTTTAACTTCTGTTGAAAACTTAAAATAAATAAACTCACAAAGCTTCCTGATTTTGGTTGCTAGAAAGTAATTTTATTTTTCAGTTTTTCAATAAAACCCCGCAACATTTCAGTAACAATGGAAAAGATTTTAAACACAAAAAATCTATTTAGTCAAAAAGCTATTTTTACCTTTAAAGAAAAGCTTAAATGGAAGGTTTTCAGCCAGCTTGAAATGTAAATACTTCAAAGAAGGAACTGTGTGTGCTCATCCAGGCTCCAGCACAATTGGACCTTAGTCCTCAGGTAGCACCCAAAGTCTCCCCACAATGTAAAGAAACAAAGTTCTTCACTTCCTGTACTTAACTATGTCATGTTCCTGAGCACTGTTATATAGCTGCCATGTTCCACCCCAGAACTGGCTGCACTTGAAGGAGCCAAAATGATCCCTTAATATCTCTTTCCTATGAAATGTCCCAGGGTGTAAGACTGAGTGTTTGTGAAATGCTCAGAGATCCTTAAATAAAGATGCAGTTGAAGTGCAAAATGGCATGTGATTCTACTTTGAAAAGTAACCTTACAAAAATCAACCCCTCTACTCAGCAGATGTCCTCACTGCGTATATCAAACTCCCATCTTCTGGCTTTAGTGACACATATACCTTTCTACAGCTTCTTACTCCTGGTAGACCTGTAGAGGCAGTCTCTTCCATCTTGGGCATCGGTGACAGAACGGCTTGTTAAATTCCAATCAGTTACACCTGTGCAAACCTATTGAAGGCAAGGGAGCTCTACAGCTATCTCTGAGACAGGGCATAGTTTGAAGACAATAGGTAACACAAGTGTCCTTGATAGCATAATTGAGCCTGCAGATACTTTTTGAGATGATTCCTGGGAAGGAAGGAACCCAGTGCAACTCGCCGATCCCAAGGGGAGTTTGCAGGGTTGGCAGTTAGTAAACCATCTTTTTACTTGGAAACTGAGCATTTTTCATATGGAGTCAGTAGGAGACAGGAAATGTGGGATCCCAATTGCCATTTTCATAATTGTTTATCAAAAACATTGAGTCATACTTTCAAAATAAACCTCACAACCTGCCTGTGAGCAAGGCCAAGTATTATCCACATTACCCATGAGGAAACTGAGCACAAATGTGTGACATGATGTCCATCCATGTCAGGCAGCAAATCAGCGGCAGAGCTACAAATAGAATTCAGGAGTAGTAAGTCCTAGTCCCTTCCCCTTGCTACAAGACAATGCTCCCATCCTTCATGCTGATCCTACAAATGGAGACAGATGGCACTTGGATTAATTATACTTTGACCTGTAATGCAAATAAAGATCCTTCTTGGCCTTCTTATCTGTAATCCACTAAGGAGAGCAGGCCGACCAGCAACTGGCAGCATCTGACTGCCCATGCTTCCTGTTTTGTAACAATTTAAACATGTTTTCCGTATTGCCAAATCTGTCTTCATAAACTCACATGCCACACTGCTTGTGAAAGAGGACAAACATAAGGGAGAATGAAGACTGCTTTTATCCACAGTGCCTATATTCATTACTTGGGCCAACTCCTTTCTCATTCTCCTTAAGTGTTTGTTGGAAAGATTACTCAATGGTTCTCTGCGAACAAATCACATGTAATCTCTTGACACAAGCCCATGGCTACCTAAGACTTCAGTTGTCATTATATCAACTAGAGTGGCCAGTCAGAACTTCCAGGCAACAGTGGAGATAGAATTCAGATTCCTTTCTCCTCCTCATAGGCCTCTCCCTCTTGAGCCAAAGGAAAATCTGCCTTAGCTTTAGAAGCATAGGGTTTATGATACACAAAGCAGTTCAGTTTCTGTCCAGAACAGGGCTGTGCTACGCTGTATGCACACAGCCATAAGCCATTGTAGAGTCTAGTTGGGTAAGAGAAACTACAGTTTATAATATACACATGGACCAAAAACAGTTATTATTCCTCATCAATTGCTTTAATATACAGGTAGCTTATGCTCTATCTTGTCCATGTTTTTCTTTTCCTCCTGATTCAGTATAACTACTGCATCAACACATTTATACAAAGTAGTGGATACACAGGTCTTAAATTCTTTCTGCCCCAAATAGTGGTCAGAACTTGTTCGGTTCCTAAACACGTGCCTGCCATCTTTTCAACAGATCTTGCTTACTAGAAGAGATTCCTCTTCAGCAGTAAGAACCAATAGGCAGAAAACACAGGGTGCGCCAGGTGTGCCCTGACACCCTGTCTAAAAAAAAAAAGTGGCTTTCAATGCAGTGTGGTGCCTTTAAAATAAATAAATAAATAAATAAAATTCCCTGAGTGCACACCCTAATGAAATGTGCTGCACACGCCTACGGCGGAAAATAAAATCAAGGTAGGCTGCTCTCCTTATCATTCCTCGATCAGAGAAAAATAATTTCTTCTTCTTCCCCAGCAAACAGTGCCACACCTTATGTCTTTAAGAGAATCCAGTGGATTCATTGTTCCTTCCAATCAGTGCCTACACTTGAAAACATGTGTTCCCTGCTCCTCTATCCTTCCCCTCCACCAGTATTGAAAATGATCCTTTACTAAAGTGAGCTGAGTCAATAGAGTTCAACACCAGTTGTAAGGAAGTATGAGTCAGATTCCTTTTAGAACAAAGAGGTCACCCATGCTTTGCTGCATTGAATTCATTTGGCCCTGTCAATGCTAGCTGGACAAACATTTTCAATAATGATTGAAGCACTAGATTTGCCCCCATGGCCAAACAGCAGGATTCTTCATTACAGACCTAGCTGTGATTATTTCATGAGAGCAGAACTCTGCTAAACCCAATCGGACTCCGAAAGAGCTGTCAAAGTTCTGACAAAACTATTCTTGTCTGACATTTCCAAACATGGTTGTGGCTAGCCTGAGTTTAGCACGGCTTGACTCCAGCGTGGTTACCACATGCTAGTTGTAACCATGCACCTAATCTCTCCACACCAGCCTCCACCAGGGCATGGCAAGGTTTCCACATACAGCTGGTAACTGCAAATGGGTCAGAAACAAAATCCTGGATCTAAATGCAATTCATTCAGCATGTGACACAGCCCACCCTCTGCCTGATCCTCCAAGAACATGGTCTGCTGCAGCCCCCCAACAGAAGAATGAATCTCTAAGCTCAGACTTCACTCCAAAAATAAGTGCCTATGGAAGATTCCGGTCATCGGATGAAGAGACCAGCACCAAAGAAGAGACCCGAGAAGTCACCTACCAGCAGCTCATCTCCACCAGAAACAGAAGGAAGCACTGGACATATTTTGGGCATGTACACTGGATGCCAACGCACAGATTCCCACATGAAGCTGTCAAGTGTAAACCAGCTGGTGTGCAGAAATGAGGACACAGTACAACACCCAAGAGAAAGCTTAAGAACATGGCAGGCAGGGTAGAACAGATGGAAGCAGCAGCAAGGGACAGAGAGGGAAGGAAGATACTAGTTTCTGCCTTACGGTCCAACACTTGTACAAGAAGGATGTAATAAAAATCAGGCTTCACTGATTCAGTCCCCACAGTGCTGAACATAAGAATTGTTACCAGAACACTTCTGAACTTTAATGGCTCAAAATCCAAAGCCAGCCTCTCATGGGAAGATAGAGCTAAACTTTGCAAATAGCCTCATGCAAAAGCCTGCAGCTGCTGGACATTTTCAGACATAGAGGTGAATGGTTTTGAAATCCTGATCCAAATTTTGCAGCTTAGATCCTTTTGTGTTTTGCCACCAAAAGGAGTCAGCAAACTGGTCATATTACAAAAGTATTTGGCTGTAACCCCAGTGAGAAATACCTTCACACAAGGTCACAAGCACTGCCATATAACAAGGCTTAAAATGAAGTCAGTGGACTAAAACAGGGGTCTCCAAACTTTTTTGGCCACGCACCCACTAGTAGAAATTTTTTTTTGAGCAAGCACCCCCACGAGGGAAGCTCAGCCCTAGCCCTGCCCCCATCCATCCACTCCCTCCCACTTCCCCCCTCTAACCCCACTCTTGTCCCCTAACTGCCCCCCTGGGGCAGGTCCCTGCTGCGGCACCCGGCTCCTAGGGCCCATCTCTGCCATGGCACCCGGCTCCTGGGGCCGGGCCTTAGCTGCGGCACCTGGCTCCTGGGCCCGGGTGTCAGCGGTGACACCTAACTCCTGGGGCTGGGTCTCAGCCACGGCGCACGGCTCCCGAGGCAGGGCCGGCTCCCGGGGCGGGGCCGGGTCTCAGCCGCGGCACGCGGCTCCCGGGGCGGGGTCTCAGCCACGGCACCCAGCACCTGGCTCCTGGGCTGGGTCTCAGGCACGGCTCCCGGCTCCTGGAGTCAGGTCTCAGCCACAGCGCGCGACTCCCGGGGCTGCAGCAGCGGTGCGCGGCTCCTCCTGCCGCTGGGGGCTGCTGTGGCTCTTGCAGAGGAGCTGCTGGGGCAGCCCGGCTCCTCCTACCTTATTGGAAACCTCCCGAGTTTCCAATAAGACAGTAGGAGCCAGGCTGCCCCAGCAGTTCCTCCGCAAGAGCTGCAGCAGCCCCCAGCGGCAGAGGAGCCACACTGCTCCTCCAGCTGCCGGGGCCATGCACCCCCAGGAGTGGTCTCACGCATCCCAGTTTGAAGACCACTGGACTAAAAGACCAATACTTAGCTCATATATAGCACTTTTTGTCAGTAGATCTCAAAGCACTTCACAGTGGAGGTCCCTATTTTCCCTGTTTTGCAGATGGGAAAGCTGAGGCACAGAGAAGAAAGTGATTGGCCCGAAGTCACATTGCAAAGCAGAAGAAGAGCTGGAAATTGAACCCAACCCTCTTGCCAACCAGTCCAGTGCCCTAGTGAGTTCAGTGCTTAGCGTAGGTGCCTATGCTTCACTGAGCACATCAAAATAACTCCTGTGACATATCTATGTAGGGCCTTCAGGAAGCCGTTCTTTTTCATCAGTGACTGAGAACCTGATTCTCATCACTTTTGCACTGGTGTAATTCCATTAACGCCAGCAATAGTAACTCTTAATTTACCCAATTGAAAGGAGAAAAATATCAGGGCCACAGGCATTTTCCTAAGACTGAACTAAAAGGAAATTAAAGAACAGGCCCAGCACACAACTCAGGACTGCGCAGCTACCTGCTAAAACACATTGGAGTCATTGTTCTGTGAAACTGCCATTTCCAGCACTGACACCTGCCACAGTAAGACAATGCCTCCCCAGAGAGCTTTAGGGACAGTGCAGTACTTGTCTCTGTCAGAAAAACACAGCTAATTTTTTCTGCTCAGAGCCAACTCAATACTCTGCACAAAGGTAGCTTTAAGAGGATTTTACAGGTACTTCTTCAGCTTGTGCCACACTGCTTAGCCTATTTCCATGGTCCCGCAGTCCAGGGCCATCCTTAGACATATGCGGCATACACAGCTGGGTCAGGCACCTAAAAATTTGAGGCACAACCAAGAACATTGGCACCAACTTCTCATATTGCCAGGTGGTGCTCGACCCCCCTGCCTCCGCTCCATGCCCCACACCCACTCCTCCCTTCTGCCAAACCCTTGCCTCACCCTGCCTCCACCCCTGAGAGGAGGGGAGCTTGCACCAGTGGGTGTTCTGCACCCACTACATTTTCCCTGTGGGTGCTCCAGCCCCCAGAGCACCCACCCACAGAGTCCACTCCGATGACTGGGACAGCACCTAAGAGCAGTTCAGCTCCTGAACACCCAGCATGCACTGAAGTCTCCTTACTAGGCAGAATGCAGGGACTGTATTCACAGACCTGAATACGCCGGTGCAGCACATTCTGCATGAGGGAGAGGGTATGAAGGTCAGGTCTCTGCGGGGGAACTGTAACTCTCCACCTGGCAGTTCGGTATCCTCTTTACTGCCTGTCCCTCCCACTGCCCTCCAGGCTGCAAGTCCTGGCTTCTGCTCGTGTGTGAGAGCAATGGGGGGGGCAGGATTCTTCTGGGGGTCCACATCTGGGGTGGTGGCTGTGCCCTAAGTCAGGCAGAGGGGGCTCCTTTAATAATACTGGGTAGGCCCCATAAATCCAAAGGATGGCCCTGCCTCAGTCAAAAACACACCAGGTTGTTTCCCTTTCACCACTTGTACATTTATTCCTCAGCTCTCTCACAAGTAGAATAAGATATTGTAGCAGAAACTTCCCACATTGTAGCCTACCCTGAACTTCCTGTCTTCCCCTTATATCCTCCCAATTACAGCTATCATATCATTAACCCAGCTATTACCATCTATGTGTACCTAATCTCCCAATGGAAAGAGATTAGCTTCTGCCAGCTGAGCCTTTTCTGTGCTGCAGCAACTCTAGTGATCAGGGAGCTGCTGTGAGCTCTCCTGAGACCGTGGCATTGCCTCAGCACCTGGGGTGGGTGTTCATGCCCCTACAAACCTGCCTTTTATAATGCCATTGACATGACCCTGCTGGAGCCCATTTTGGTATGGTAATTCTCTCTGAAAGACAGAAATGAGATAGAGGCCTGACTAGTTCTGGGAAGGGTAGGAGCTGTTTGCTTCCCAGTCACCGCTCAGGTCAGCTATGGGACCATAACTCAGGTTGTAGTCTCAGCCCACTCAGTGAAGAAACCGAGACTTTCAGAACCCAGCCAAAGCAACAAAGGGTCCATCTGCACTAGAGCTGGAGATGTAACTTCCAGCTCCAGAAGACACATGCATGCTAGCTCTGAGTGAGCTAGCACACTGAAAACAGAACATAATTACAGCCGTGCAAATGGCAAGAAGGGCTAGCTGCCCAAAGCCTGAGCCTGTAGGTTCAGTACTCAGGGCAACTAGCCCCTCTCACTGTGGCTTCATTTCTATTTTTAGGATGCTGGCGCTTCTGTCTCCTTGAGCTGTAATTTGTACCTTCCAGTTCTAGTGTAGACATAGAGAACAACAGACTCTCTCAACTAGCAGTTAAACTAAGCACTCCAAAAGCTTCGTTCAGCCTGAGCTTAACTACAAGGCTTTGGGAAAAAGTGTGAATCCATCAAAAGTGAGCTGTCCTAGTTAGTATTTCTACCCTGGTGCCTAGACTTGATGCCTTGAACACATCTTCCGCAGCACTCTGTGAAAAGTACCTACTTCACCTAGCTGACTTCAGCTCTGCTCCCCTCCTGGACAAGTGCCACACACTGCACGTCAGCCAAAGAGTGGGAGTCTTTCCCTTGCTCCTGAAGTGTTAATCCTCACTTTTCTGAATGGAATCAATGCATCTTGGCACTGTTCCCAACATGAATTCAGCCTAGGCTAACAATTACCTGACCAATGACAAACTTCCTGATTATAGTTCAGGGTCTTCTATGGACTGAGATGATGGCCCCTCTCCAGTTCTAATAGACAAGTGGTATCTCAGTAGCAGCCTATCTATGCCATTGGCAAAATTCTCATTGGTTTTGAAAATCCACCTACAGTGTCTATATCACAAAATGCATCCTCACATCTGGCACCCACTGGCCAGGAAGTCAGTTGACTACTCATCTAAACAGGTTGCCAACTACCGGGTGACCAGGCTAAATAGGAGACTTTACTCTCCAGAAGTGACCAGCTGGCACCTTTCTGCTCAGTGTTCCCCTCTGGTTCTCTTGTTTTAATCCTGTGATCCTCATTCCCATCCAGACTTTCTACATTTGTTGTCCCCCGTAATCTGTTGCAACCTTCCCATTCCTCACAACTTAGTTCTCAAAATCATTCATTTTATTCAGTATCAGTGAATGAGACAAGGAACAAAACTTGTGAGTCTCTGCTGTAGACACTGTCCCTCTCAGACAAAAATAGCACACACAGGACACACACAAACCACTAGGTTTATGTTTGGGACTTTGGGCAACCAGTACAACAGAGGCAGCAGCTGCAGCGAGAAAGTTTAGGATTGTCAGTGAATCAAAAGTGTAATGGATCATATTTTAATTCAACATCAGCATGCAGAGTCATTGGGCCCATTTCTTAAAATCACTGTGGATACATAACATTGTAACAATCTACACATCCTTGGTTCAGACAACAAGATACAGTCAGCAAGAGAGAAACTTTTGGGTGAGCAATTTAACAGCATATATCAGACTCAGCCCTTGTGAAAGGAACTGAGTAGTTAAAGAAACAGAAGGGGAAAGGGGACAGCCAAGGAAAGGAAGTTCTGCAGCTGGGGTAATGCCCTAGCATGCTTTTATTACATACCCCTTACTCATTTCCAGAGAGTACCATGCCTGCTCTTGTCCCTGCCTCTGGTCAGTATATGTTACTTATGCCCTATGACCAATCCACAGAGGGCAGGAGTCTGTTAGGGCTATCACCTAAGGAACTTTAGTCCCTTGGGCTTTTAGCTTTGGAGGTCCCTAGTTCAATGACTGGTGTCAGACAAGATGGCAACCATTACAATAGCAAAGCAATCTAGGGAGGTAGCATTCTTTTAAAGCACTTCCATGTAATGCTTGGCACAAGCTGAGCTATTCAGGCTAGTGTTATAAGGGGCAGAAGGGTGGAGTTCCCCCTCTAACATGAAATCCATTTTGGGAAGTGGAAGCTCCAAACTTCTGAACTGTGTGTTGTGGACAAATGACCAATATGGACTAGATCAGAGGTCTCAAACATGCGGCCCGCCAAGCTCCCCTCCGCCCCCGAGTTATTTCTTTCTCTGGTGGCAGGTGCTGACCGGGCACAGCGGGTAGCGAAAGCAGGGCAGGCAGCCGAACATGCAGCCGCTGTGGAAGCGCACCTGGAAGTGGTGCTCCAGAGCCCCGGCCTCCGGGGTGGCGGCAGGCGCAGGGCCGGCAGACAGGCCAGGACGGGCTGGGCGTGCAGCTGTCCCACTCCAGCGTCTTCTGGCTGCAGATGGGGCAGCGTACGTGGCCCATCTCGGCGGCGCCGGCCCGCTCCAGGAGAGCGCACAGGCAGGCGCCGCACAGCACGTGCCGGCAGTTGAGCTGGGCCCGCGAGTGCCGCCTGCGGTCATAGAGCTCAGTGCAGATGGGGCACCCCTCCGGAGTTTGCTCCCCTCCTGCCCACCCCGCCCCCGCATGGGCTCCAGCTCGAGCTCCTTTCCGGGCGGGGGGGGGGGGGGGGTGCGGTGGGCCCCGGCCGCGGGGGGCGGCGGGGGGGCGGCGGGGGGGGGGCGCGGGGGGGGGGGGGGGGCCGACACCGACACCTGGCGCGTCATGCGGATGCAGCAGATGCTTTCGCGCTTCCTTCTTGCCCTCCAGGTCCGGGCGCCCGACTGGCACCTTTCCCGAGGGCCAGGGCGCGTCCCCTAGCCGGGCGCCTCCTTCGCCTCCCCGGGTCTCCGACTCGCTCTCCCCAGGGCTCTCCGGCAGCTGCTGGCCCCGCTCCCCGGTCACACCGCGGGGCGCCGGAGCCAGGGGCTGCTCTGCCCGCAGGAAAGCGGCTGTCATCCCTGCGGCCGATCCCCGGCAGCTGCGGCCGTTCGCTGGCCCGGGACCGCGTCGCACATGCTGACAAGTGCAGCCCGACCCAGGCGAGTGGGACTCGGCAGCTGCCCCGGAGCCAGCGTCGCCACCCCGCTGGTTTGGCAGCGGCTCCCTGCCTCTGCTCAGCTTTGGCAGCCTCTGCTCAGCTTTGCTCCCGCCGCCCTTCCCGGAGCTAACCCCAGCCCCCTCTGCCGTGGGGCCATGGCTCCTGGGAACCAGGAGCCACCCACTCCCCTGGGCTCGCCCCCTGCTCTTCAGCCCCCTGAGCAGAGCCACGTCCCCCTGCACGTGTCCAGGGGAACTGTGACTTCCCACCCACCCAGCTCTGGGTTTGTGACTGTTCTGGCTGATCTGACAGCCCCTGCTGGGCTGCCCCCCACCTCGCCAGCCTGACCCTGCCTTCCCCTTCCACATTGCCCATGGATCTAGGTCTGTCTTTGACCTGCCCCCTTCCCCACTCTGCGGCCCTCTCCCCTGAGTGCCAGGCCTCAGGCCACCTCGCTGTGTTCTGCTGCCCCAGGAGGCTGCTGGTCCAGGGATGTCTTAACCATCGCTAACCCTCCTTTAGGTCTCCATGGCTGGGCTTGGCTCCTATCACTGGAAAAGGGTGAGCTCTCCTCAGTCACTAGGAAGTCAGCTGCTTGGTGTGACAAATTATGTCAGGCTGCGCTCTGGGTGCAGGCAACATGAATGCTCTGAGGAGAGCTCACAGCCTATAGATCGGAGGATATGGGAAAGGGATTTGGAGCAGTGCGAGGGGAATGTGGGGGTGGGGGGAAGAGGTGGGGATTTGGGAAAGGGGTTAAACTAGGGGCAGGGAGGGGGGAACTTTGGGGAAGGGGTTTGGAGGGGACAGGGAAGGGATCAGAAGAGCAGGAGTGGGGGTGCAGCCCAGTGCAGGGGTGAGCTTTTATGGAAGTAAAGAAGTTATTAAAAAGTTAATAAATTTAATAGCATACAATATTACTCTTCCTTTTTTTTCCATTTTTGACTATACTTTTGTATCATATGTGTAATGCTGAGGCTCAGATTTGTTAGGCAGTGGAGTAGTTCACCTAAGTCAGGGGTCTCAAACAGTGACCCACGGGGTTATTTTCTGTGGCCCGTCAAGCTCCCCATGCCCCTTTCTTCCCCCTACTTTATTTCCTGCAGCTGCCAAGTGCCCCATGTCACACACCCCCCACCGCCTACCTCCAGGTGTTTCCCACTGCCAAACAGCTGTTGGCAGTGCTTAGTGCTTTCCAGGAGGGAGGGGGGAGAAGCGGGGGACCTGTGCGCTCAAAGAAGGAGGTGGAGCAGGGGCAGAGCCTCATGGAAGGTGTGGAGTGGGGGCAGGGACAGCAAGTGGGGGTGTGTCAGTGATGTGACCCTTGGACCAGTGCACTAGTCCTCATGCGGCCCTCGTGGGCATTTGAGTTTGAGACCCCTGACTAGATGCAAACCATCAAATTCATTTCACCTCTGATTCAAAATCCAGCTCTCAAGCCAGGTCTCTAGAAGCACAATTGCATGGTACTACCCAATCTCTTTGTCATACTGACACCAAGGGTTGTTTTCAAACGTGAGCTCTTAACAGGTCATTGAGATCAAACATTAATATATCCTGATCATCACATGGATTAGATAATTGAGCATTTACTCTGCTAAGTTATTATGAACACACCATCCAAAGTGTGCCAGTCTCTACTGAGAACAGCCAAGAGTAGAATATGAATGTTCTATTTAAGGCATCCTGGTGTTAAAATTAGGATCTCATTTAAACAAGTGGCCATGGGCACTGAAGCCCAGATCCTCAAAGATATTCCCATTGATATCAGGAGGAGTTGGGTACCTTCAGGGATCTGGGGCTGAGACCACATTCTTCAAATTCAGTTAAGCAGCTAATGCCTATATAAGTGGCTTGATTTCTAGAGGTGCTGAGCACTTGCAGCTCCCATTGAAATCAATAGCAGTGAGAACTGAATATCTTTGGTTGGCCTATGGAAAAGGGACCCTTGTGGCTCTGGTCTGCACCACCAACCAAACTGTTAAAAGTCCCATCGGCGGTGCTGTTGGACTTAGGCAGGCTAGTCCCTACCTGTTACAACACCGCACTGTGCCCCGGAAGTGGCCAACAGATCTGGCTTCTAGGCAAGGTAGCCACAGAGCTCTGCGTACTGCTCCCGCCCCAAGCTCCAGCTCCCTACTCCCATTGGGCAGGCAATGCCTGTGGGCAAGAGCAGCACACAGAGCAAGGTGTGTGCCTCTGCCTAAAAGCCAGACCTGTGGTTGGCCACTTCTGGGGTGCAGAGCAGTCTTTGGTGCCAGGACAGGCCAGAAGCCTGCCTTAGCACCCCTGCTGCACTGCTGACCAGGAGCAGCCAGAAGTAATCCTGTGCCCCAACCCCAAGCCCCTGCCCAGCCCTGAGCCCCCTCCCACACTCTGACCCTCTCATCCCCAGCCCTATCCCAGAATCTCACCCCTATCCCAGAGCCCGTAACTACCCACATCCCAACCCCCTGCCTCAACCTGCAGCCCCCTCTCACATTCCAAATCCCTTGGTCCCTCCCCCAGGGTGGACCCCCTTCTGCACCTTAAACCCTGCATCTTCAGTCCCACCCTAGAGCCTGTACTCCCAGTCGGAGCCCTTACCTCCTCCCACACCCCAACTCCTTGCCCAAGCCTGGAATCCCCTCCACATCCTGAACCCCTCATCCTCAGCCCCACCCCAGAGCCAGCACTCCCAGCCCTGAGCTCTCATTCCCTTCCACTCCCTGCCTCAAACCACAGCCCCCTCCCACATTCCAAATCCCTTGGCCCCACATACACACACATAGCCTGGAGCACCCTTCTGCACCCTAAAGCCCTCATCTCCAGCCCCACCCCAAAGACTGCACCCCACCCCCTGACAGAATCCTCACCCTCTCCCAGTCTTGTGCCCAAGCTCAGTCAAAGTGTGTGAGGGTAAAGGAGAGCAAGCACCAAGGGAGGGGTAATGTAGTGAGCGCAGTTGGGGAAGGGTGGGGAAAGGGGCAGGGCCTCAGGGAAGGAATGGGGCTAGGGTGTTCAGTTTTGTGTGATTAGAAAATTGGCAACCCTTCCTATCTCCAGGAGCTAATATGTTACCGGAGTAGTGTTAGCACTGGCTGATTTGACCAAACAACACTTGCTACTTAGTTCAGTCCTCTAACTTGTTCCTTAACACCTGGGAGCCCATCCCCCATTGGTGACCTCCTTCCAGCACTTTCCTCTGTGCTGAAAACATTAATGCCAAAGAGCCCCGCCATGTGAATAAAAGTAATTCCATGCCATTAAATAAAAAGGTGGTTTAAAAAATGTTGTTTAGATTTTAACCTCCAGGGTGTGTTGGTCTGAAGGCAAAGAGCCATTTCAGCTCTTCCTCTGGTCCTGGTTGCTGCAGTGATCAGGTTTCAATTTAATTTTTGTAAGTGATTGACTTAGCTGGCTCCAGAGACTGGTAATGGGAGATGGAACCTTTCACCTCTTCAGCACTCTTTCAGATCCAGCTCAGGGAAACAGAGAAATGGAATGAAATGAGTTTGAGGACTTGGTTCAGCCGCTTGTGAATAGGTGCTCACATCACAAAGCCCGCCATCAGGAGCTGCTGCAGCAGAAGAGCTAAGGGAGGAATGGGTTCTACAAACGAACTACTCTCTCAGCAGGGATGAGGGAGGGGATAGGTTCTACAGGTGAGGGTTGAGACACACGGATGAGACAGAGTGTGGGTGTGAAGACTGCCCTGCCTGCCTGCCTGTCCAGTACTCATGCTTGCAACCAAACAGATGCTCAGCTGGCTTGAGGCATTGACTGGTTTTTCTAGTCTCTTATCCTGTCAGTGCCAGAGACACAATCTCAGGTTTGGGATGAGTTAGGGTGGCAAATCTATATGAAGTTCTATGGCATCAGCATCTCAGGATCAATCCAGAGCAGACAAAGGCTTACACAGAAGTGCTTCTGAGTGCCATCAGTGTTTTATATTATAAAACAAAAGAGTGGGCAAAATCCCAATCTAAGAACCCTTCCAAGACATGGGTGCTACAAATTCTGATGTTTTTGTTGTTGACAATCAGAGTTAAACTGTTAACAAGGGAAACGTTTCCTTGACCCCTCTTTCCCTCCTCTCTGCAAGTGTAATATTATTGAACATATATATATCAATAGCACTTGGGTTCACTAGCCAGACCCGGAGCCCCATTGTGCTATACAAACAGAAATTGACAGTCCCATATCCAGTGAGCTTACTGTGATCACAATAGACATTTTAAAGGACATTCACCACACTGTGCCTGGCATTTAATTATAATAAATTACAAGAAATTAACTAAATTATTAAAGTACTTCCTTTATTTTAAAAAGGAAAGCAATGGTCTCCATATCCACATAACCCTCATCTTGAGCCCTGAGCACAATATAAAAAAAAAGAAAAATAAAGACACCATTTTCCCTACTGTCAAGGACTCAGCCAAGCCTTACATGCACATTACAACCATCTCATCGATGAAGCATCATGAACATCTCTATTTTCAACTGAACATGTTCAAATTTTGCAATGCAAAACAGCTTTTTAACAAAATGCATTTTTTAAATAAGTTTGGGTTTCAGATTTTTTTTAAAACCCCAGTTTTTGAGAACACACTTGACAAGCTTAGTTTTCATTTACAGTTGTTTTGCAGGCATAAAAAAATAAAATAATAATCCTGCACAGTTCTACTCAGGAGCCTTTTGCCTTTGGAGAACTGGCTCTGCATGTTGCCTTAGCTCACAAGTGGTATGAACTGGGAGTGGGTGGGAGGGCTGCATCACATTTGTTAATCACCACATCACTTGCTGAGATGGCCATGTTAGGCAGAGACCTAGAACTAGACCAGCAGGTGGAGTGAAAAGGATGTAACAGGATTTGAGAAGCTGGGTTTGAGGGAGGTGCCTGCCTACACTAAACTGGCCCTACCAGTAGTGCAGGTCCCATATCTCCTTTATAAGAGCATTCATTTACACACTAATTCAGAGCTAAGCAAATAAACCTCTGCAGGAGAAAGGGTCTGCCAGAAGCTTCATAAGCTCACCACCTCTTAGGCCTCTATCACCACACACACACACACACACAACTCGCTTGCTCTCTCCAACCCATCAAGTTAATACATACAAAAGGGAGGCCAGTTCTTACTCAGTATGTAATGATCTTAGGTAGAACAGTGGCTTCAGAGAGGTTGGTAGGAAGGAACGCAGTGGTCAGACAAAGCTGAGAGGTAAATGGATATGGATTAGACCTGACCTGAGCCCAAGCCACAAAGTCCTGGTCCAGATCTGACTCCTCCTAACATTCTGTTCCACTCAGGTTCTTATACCGCCCGCAGCATTCTAGGATCCCAGCAGCACTCGGACCCCGTCTAGTTCAGCCTATTATAGAGGGATTTCAGATACAGCTCCTGCATGCTCCACACCAGGCTGGGAGCTGGGATTTTGATTCAGGCCAGCTCTGGTAACAGCGAAAGCCTTTGGCTGGATCCCAACACTAGACAGCCTTTTCTTACCGTGAACGCGGGAGAGAAAAGGAGAACAGAAAGACAGAGGGGCTCGCGCTCTCGCTCTCTCTCACTCCAGATACTCCGAGAAGCATGAGTGGGCCTACCTGTGACAGCTGTTCAGCTAAAGTGTCCCCCAAGGGCGAATCTGAGAATGGTGTGTGAAGTGGCTGGAGCTGTCTCCCCCGTTTACTGCAAGTCTCTTCTTCACTCTCCGCGGCAGCTGCAGTGGCTGGCTTCCGAAAGCCAAACCTTGTTCTGAGGCGGAGATGTGGGTGTGTCTTGCTCTTCAGGGGAAAATCAAACAGGTTTCTCTGTTCAGATGCAGTCTCCCTGCTCGCTGCTTCTCACCACGGAGGTGCCGTTTTCCCTCCTCATTCCTCGCATTACCCTGGTGACGCTGAGTGGTGCTCAGATTACGAGAATAATACGTACGACGAATAACAGCCTCTGTGCCAGAAACCACCTCTCAACTGGCTGTCCTCTGAGCTTGGCAGGGGGTTGAAAGAAGCTTTCATCCTCATAGTCCCTTCTCTAACCCCAGTGGCATTCGACACCACAAAGAAGGCAGCTTGCTCTAGTGCGGAGGTGGGCAAACTGTGGGCCATATGCGGGCCTCCGGCCATTTTTATTTGGCCTGCAAGCCTGTCGAGCCATGGGGCAGAGCACAGGGAGCTGTGGGGCCCCACACTCAAAGGCCGGGGGCTGGATGAGCCACGGGGCCTCACGCTCCCACGGCAGGGCACCAGGCAGAGCACCCTGAGCTGTGGGTCACTGCCCAGGCCAAGCCGTGTGGCCTCGCACTGGGGCTGGAGCACCCAGCTGAGCATGGTAAGCAAGGGGGGCAGGACTTAGGTGGTGGGGTCCCAGGGGGTGGTGGTGGTTAGGATGGGGGATCTTGGGGGGGGGGGTCAGGGGGGAAAAAGGAGGGGGGGCCAGAAAAGGGGTTGGGCCTGGGGAGAAATGAGAGTGGGGGTCTCTGGAGGGGGCAATCAAAGGTCAAGGAGGGGGGGTTGCATTGGTCAGAGGTTCTGAGGGGTGCAGTCAGGGGACAGGAAGTGGGTGGGAGTTGGATAGGGGGCAGAGCCAGGCAGTTTGGGGAGGCACATATCCTACCTGGCCCTCCGCACAGTTTTGAACCCCAATGTGGCCTTCAGGCCAAAAAGTTTGCCCACCCCTGCTCTAGTGCAAGGTGTAATGCAAGTTGGGTCATAATAAGCCCAAGACAAACAGAGTGCTGAGATGAGGGGGCAGGTAAATATCTGCCAACCTTTGGCTTGGGGGGAGGTGGTCAAGTCTGTGGTATCATTTCCCCTTGAAAAGGGGAGTGCATCATTGATAGACCCCACAGGGCATATGCTTATAAGTAACATGTACTTTTCTGCATGATGACATCATATATGTTTGTATGAAGGGGATACCTGCACCGGGTGAGGGACTCATCAGCTTGGAAATAGACCTACTGCAGGTTAATTTGATCTGTCTTGTGCTGGTTGAACTCTTGGCTTTACCAGTCTTCCCATGTGCTAGTCAAGGACTGGCACCACATCAGAGACTATAGCAGTATATAAACATAGCAGGGGTCACTAACCTGAGATGCTGCCCATGTTGCAATGTCCACTGTGCTTTTTTTAACACCATAGCTCCAGCAGGTCTGGCCACCTGGGCTGGGAGGTTTGCTATTAGCTACAGTGTAGACATACCCTAAGAGGTGCCAAGGCAGTCATACCATGCTCCCCAACTGGCAAATTCAGGCATACCATAGAACTAGGGCTTCTGTTTTTCAGGATTCATTTATTTCATTTGTGGGGGTTTACTTTTAGCAATTTTTGACTGCTAATGTAGATGTTTAGAAATGGCAGATCTTGAGGCTCTCGCTTTGACATGTAATGGAAAGGCTGTTTGGGTACTGTCCAAAATTCTTGTCTAAGTAGGATCTATGTTAATTTTTATTATATATATTTAAAAAAACACTTGCAGGTTAGTTTAAGCTTTGTATTCTTATTGAAGCCCTGGTTTAGCATGTAGTGCATTGTTCCCTAGGGCACGTGTCAAACAGCACTATAATAAAAGCACTTTAGGTAAACTTTAGTGCACACATTAATGCCCAACACCTGGAGAATCAGGCACAACACATTAGTGCACTTCAGAAATCATAGTTCCCATAGTCCGCATTCCAACTCTATGTGGACAAGCCCTTACATACAAGCCAGGGTGCAGGGACATCGCCTATATAACCAAACTGCACTCTGAAAGGGTTGAAAGGAACATACATTGAGTAACCGGTGTTTGGCCAGCGTAAACACCAATTTCTGAGTTTTTATTATCAGTGTTTGTTTATTGGTTAAAAACGTAAAATCAGAAACCCTACATATAACCTTTTATTTGGCTATCCAGCATCAAAACCATGGCCCTATCCCCATCACAGGAAGCAATGGCATTGTCCATGGATTTAAACATAATGTCTAAGCTCTCACTTATTAACTACTGAATGGTTGTTAATTACTGAATCGTCATCACCAGGATGTGAGAACTAAGCATTTCTTTGCAACTGGTTTAATCCAAAATGATGCCAGAAAAGTACTGAGAACAAAGAGCTGAAGCCACAACGAATGTAAACAAGCTTCCTTCCATTGATTTGTATTTATATCTGATGCAAAGGTAGCCCTAGAAAGGGTCCAATTCTTCCTACAGCCACTGGTCTCCTTGTATGATATTGGAGCAAGTCACTTGACCTCTGCATACATCAATCAACACAGCTTGAAACTGAGCATAAGGGGAAAGAGCATGTCCATGGCAGAAGCCAGAAGTTCTATGCTAGCTGAATTTCTCTGGATGAATAAATTAACCTTGCTCTCTCATGGGAATAATAAGCAGTTTTCGGGACAGGTCAGAACCCAATGACTGCATCTTTTGCTGCTGCTCTTGTGGCAGGGCCGGCTGCTGTTAATGTGCTAAAGTGAAATTTTGTTTCCATTAAACTACTTCCCGATAAATATGACACTGACTAGCTTATTGCTCTGAGTCTGGCCCATGGGGCAGATTCTGGTTCACATTTGGGTTCTTAATTCTCACATCCCATTTGGGAGATTTTCCCTCTTCACTCATTTCTGTTGGCAGTAAACTGTCAGTCACTAATAAAATAATCATGGCTACTGGTACAGAGCACTTAACTTTGGTTTCCACATGCTGTTCAGATACTAACCATCATGTCATCCCTGTACTGCACACATAAGATAAAATACTCAAGGATTGGTTAGGTTAGGACTATTCAGCCCACTGAGATATTTGATTTGCCAAACCTCTCATTCTGGTTTGTTTGAATTAAGCTCTCATACAAATTGCAGCATTAAACACTCCCTCCCAAAGCTGGGCTCTATGTCACCCATAGCAAACACTCTCACAAAATCTGATTAAGATTTTTTTCCCTCTTAATTATAGGTGTTTAATTTTTTAAAATGACTGTGCATGTGAAAATAATAGCAGTGGACAGAGTCAAGAATTAATGCTAGCAAGTGTTATGCATGCTTCTCACACTAGCTTGTGCCAGTTCCCCTGCCTGGTGAGTTGCAGCACCTCTGAGCCTTTCTCAAAAAGAAGCTGCCCAGAATGTACATATGTAGAGAGGCAAATATCCAGGTGCTCATGTAAGCCAGCCTCTTTGTCTCCTATCAACACTGTATAGGAGTTTATGAGCCTGCTATAGCCCCAGAACTAACAGAGCCAGTCATTTAGTACAAGCAGTTGAGGCTCATGCTTTTCCAGGCAAAGGTTCCTAAGTTCAGAACCAATAGATGTGCTGTTATTCAAGGTGTGACTCATGTTCATTTGTGAGCTAAGCCAACCTTTGAAACAAGTTTCTGGAGGAAGCCAGTTATTCCTCTGTGAGGTGAACACTGATAGGAGCAGATCCTGGGCCAACTGAAATCATTAGAAAAGCTTCTGTGATGTACAATCAGGCTCCATGTGTGGCAGCCTTAGTATATGCAGGGGTAAGGCCAACTGAGTCCATCTAAAAGGCCCCACACAGCTGCTGCATTTCTGGACTAAGTGTGTATGCCAATAGACAATGGCATGATTAATGCCAGCATAGCAGGTGCGCCAGAGAAACAAAGTCACTGAGCCCAAATGTCAGTGGAATTATCTTGACATGTTTCCACAACACAACATTTCTACGGCAACATATGCACATTCCTGCAGCAGGCTTTCTGGTTTGACCAGACCTTAGTTTCATCCATGGAAAAGTGTTTTTAAGTAAATCTCAGCCTGGAGTATCTGATTTCACCCACAATGGATGTTGAGTACGTCTCCTTTAAGAAGACGACATGAGCTGGCTCCATGGTGATGTTGCACACTCTAGCTACTGTGATACAGCATGGCCAGAGGGTAGCAGGAGAGTGTTAGAGGGAAGCCTTATTCCCTGTAGAGGGAAGCAAGTTTTCTAAAAGTTGGTTGGGGCACCTGGAGCCAATTAAGGCACCTGGAGCCAGTCACAGTATAAACGCCCCCTGCTTCAATCAGTCAATTGAAAGGAGTTGGAGCAGAGAGCAGTTTGGAGGAGTTGGAGTGGAGAGCAGTTTGGAGGAGAGTTTGGAACCAAGACCCAGACCCTAGGTAAAGAGACACCTGGCTTGTGTAGAGAGAGGGCAGGAAGCCGCATAAGCTGAAGGGTAGGAGAAGGAAGTAGCCCAGGGGAAGGAATAGCTAATTCAGGTGGTTTACTGCTATTCTCAGGGCCCCTGGGCTGGGGCGCAGAGTAGAGGGTGGCCCCGGGTCCCTCCCTCTCCACTCCCCCTCCTCTAGGATATGAGTGGGGCAGTTAATACCCTGTTCAGGGGCAAGAAATGGCTCCCTGAACCCTCCACAAGAAGAGAAAGCGCGGGACCCATCATAATAGTGGCCAGCAATTTGCCACACGTGGTATCGGGTGGGATTCACGCACTGGGGACTTAAGCCAGGGTTAGCCAAAACCTTCCTGTCCCTAAAATGGATGACGTGGTCAAGGCCCTAATACAAGCCACTGCGGCCTAGCAGGAGGCTACCCGAGTCCAAGCAACCACCCAACAGGAGGCGACTTGGGTGCAGCAAGAGACTAATCGTATATTGATGACTCAGGCTGCCCAGGACCGAGCCCTGCTGCAGGAACTAATGAATCAGGTGAAGGCACTTATGGAGAGAAGCTGCGGGTATGACGGAACGCAGACCATATGAGCCAGCTACTGTCTGCAGAAAATGGTTGGGCCAAAATGTTGAAAGCTCACAAAGCTGCCTTCTTCCTGTTCCACTCCTCTCATGGCACTGATCTGCTACCTAACCCAATAAAGGAGAACTAACAACTTAAAATGCCTTGTTCAAAAATTGTAAGTAACACTTAACTTTCAAACGCCTGAACAGCAAATCTAACTTTTCTTCTCTGAATAGTAACCACTGGCATTTTTATGTGTTTAACTAATCAAATTGGTGGGCTTCGTGCCTTCTTGGTTGCAAATATATGAACTGCTTCCCGAAGATCCACAGTCTGGGCCAGCTCATGGCCATTGGGCCAGCTCATGGTCTATTGAGATGGTTGCAAGGCTGACCACCCACTCCTGTGTCATTGTGGAGCATAGATGTGTTTTTATTAACTTCAGTTTAGAGAAGCTGGGTTCTCTACTGGTGTCATAAATATAAAGAGAAGGGTAACAGCCTTTATGTATGCAGTACTATAAAATTCCTTCTGGCAAGAGGTACAGAATCACTTACCTGTAAGGGGTTAAGGAACTCAAATAACCTGGTTAGCACCTGACCAAAAGGACCAATAAGGAAAGAAGATACTTTCAAATCTGTGGGGGGAGGTTTTTATTCTTTGTGTCCTCTTGGAGACAGTTTTTCATGCCCTGGTCCCTCTCTATCTCCTAAAACCCTATTTGAAATAAGCAGCTAGGATTACAAAAATTGAAAATAAAGAAAGGAAAGGTTTTAGATTATCTTTTGTTTTAGCTTGTGAATTTTCCCTACTGTAAGAGGGAATTTTATTCCTGTTTTCTGTAACTTTGAAGCTAAGCCTAGAGCGGGATCCTTTGTGTGTTAAATCTTTTTATTACCCTATACATTTTCCTTCCATCATGAGTTTACAGAGGTGAGTCTTTTACTTTTTTAAAAATAAAATTCTTCTTTTAAGAACCTGATTGATTTCCAGTCTCCTAAAAACACAGGGGCTTGGTCTGTGCTCACCTGTACCAACTGGTGAGGATATTATTCTCAAGCCTCCCCAGGAAAGGGGGTGAAGAGTCTTGGGGGGATGTTTTTGGGAAATAGGAACTCCAAGTAGTCCTTTTCCTGAATCTTTGTCTAAATCACTTGGTGGTGGCAGCAATACTGTCCAAGGACAAGGAAAGGATTTCTGCCTTGGGGAAGTTTTTAACTTAAGCTGGTAGAAATAATCTTAGGGGGTCTTTCATGTAGGTCCCCACATCTGTTGGTACCCCAGAGTTCAGAGTGGGGAGGGAAACCTGGCAACTGACAACTGTTACAGGAAGTGTTAGAAGTATGCACAGAGTAACAAAACATTTGGAAAGAGGGTGGTCATCGTATTTTTGTATGTATATTACAGAACAGCCTTTGGAATTCATCCTGCTGAAATGTATCTTGAAAGGGCTTTCAGTTCATTACCTAAATCACATGCATCAATATTGCGCATGTCATCATGTGTCAACACTGTCACTGATGCCCTGCATTGCTAGTGTAGGTCTTCTTCAGGTACAGTGAGGAGTCTTGGAATATCATACAACATCCCAAATATACTGCTGTGTTCCTTGAGCTGCATGAAACATTCTTCAACTGACTACATTGCACAATCTAGCACAGGGGTGGGCAAACTGTGGCCCACCAGCCATTTTTATCCGGTCCGCGGGGGTGCGGTGCCGGTCGTCCCGCGATCCCCAGCTGGGGCGCCCGGCACCATGCTTATGTTGCTTATCTTGCTCAAGCCGGGTGCTCCAGCCAGCGCAGAGTCCCGTGGTGAGCGGTGCTGCACACTGGGAGCCCTGTGGCTGGCAGGGCTCGGCTGGTGCCCCAGCTTGGGGCCCTGCAGCGAGCCCCGCTCTGCCCAACACCCCCGGCTGTGGAGTCCCGTGCTCTGGGGCTGGGGGGCGGGCCAAGTGCAGTTCGCCAGCGGGGCTCCACGCTGGGACACCAGGCAGAGCACTGCCAGCCACAGCACCCCCAATGTGCAGCACCACTCACCATGGGACTCTGCACCAGCTGGAGCACCCAGCTGAGCAAGGTAAGCAAGGGAGCAGGGGGGTTAGATGGTGGGGTCGGGGGTGGTGGTGGTTAGCGTCGGGGGTCTAGGGAGGAGTCAGTGAGGGAACAAAGAGCAGGGGGGCTTAGAAAGTGGTGTGTTGGGGGTGGTAGTGGTTAAGGTTGGGGAGTCTCAGGAGGGGGCAGTCAGGGAAGAAAGAGCAGGGGGACCTAGATAGGGGGTAAGTTCCGGGGGGCTCAGTTAGAGTGGGGGGGTCTCCGGAGGGAGTAATCAAGGGACAGGGAGTTGGGGGGAGGGTGGATGGGTTGGGTTTCTGAAGGGGACAGTCAGGGGGCGGGAAGTGAGTGGGGGTCGGATATGGGGCAGGGCCAGGCTTTTGGGGAGGCATGGCCTTCCCTACCCGGCCCTCCGCGCAATTTTGAGCCCCCATCTGGCCCTCGGGCCAAAAACTTTGCCCACCCCTGATCTTGCACCTGGTTAAAGAATTCAACTTTGAATTGTTGTTTGGGGTCTCTCATGGGATTATCCCATGCCTCGTAGTCAAAATGTCGTCTTCTTCAGTGACTCTTGTATTCATGAATGGGTGGGAAAATAGTTTCAGTGTGAAGTTCCTCTGCCAACTTCTGAGCACTCTTCAGAATGTTTTAAAATCCCTCATCTATCGGCTAAAACTGTATGTATGACTTGGCTTTGTCCAGTTGTTCCATTGCTCCACATATATTAAAGTCAACACCTTGAAGTCTCTGCTTACGACATTTATTTCAAACCGTATGTCATGCCATGACACTAAGCCACACAGAAATATGAAGTTAAGTATGTTTCTGGTGATTCCATTTCCCTCTGCCACTGTTCTCCCATGAATAGTTCCTGTCATAGCATTACCATATGTAATATAATGTAATGGCATCACATATCATCTCGGTTTGGTGTTTGATAGGCTTTATTGCCTCAACTCAACTTTTTCATTAGGTTCTGTTGTTGTTATCAAACACACCGTTAAAGTCATTTGTTTCATATGGCTAATGTCAGGTGTGCAGTCCAGAATAACAGAGTAAAAATTTGCTGACTTCAGATTTGCCACAATCTTTTGTTTTCACTTTTGTTGCCAGTAACTGTATGATCTCATTTTGAATTGTTTTTCCAAGGAAGTGGTGTGTGGACATTTCTTGGGTGGCGACTCTTCTTAGATGCTCCTGAAGCACAGCATCAAACTCAGCCATCAGCTCCCCAATTTTAAGGAAGTTTCCATTGTTTGGCACATACAGCTGATCTGAAATACCATACAGTGCTTCATTTTGGGTAGCAAGCATTCTCACAATGGCAGTGAGTCTTTTCAGAACATTTTGCCAGTAAAGAGATTCTGATGCAATTTTCTCTTGATGTTGAACATCTATGGTGGCCTTTAATCTTAGTCTCATCTCAAGTTCTTTCCACCTATGGAATGTTCTCTGGTGATTTGCTGCCTTCTCATGGCATGCCAGAGTTTTCCAGTCCTTTGTTCCTGTAGAACCCAATGTGGCTGGAACATTAGACTGAAAGAGTTTGCAACAAAAACTGTATGCAGCATTCTGGATTTTTGATTACATAAGCCATGGCCTCTCCACTTTGTCACTATTGGGGATTTCATGCCAATAATTTGTTGGATGGAAACTTCTATTGCTATTGTCTTCGGGGAATATGAAGTTTTTCACTTATTGTGGCCCAGGCAATACAAGGAAGTCCTTCAGGCTACTGCTCAAGTGGGTCCACAGTCCTGAATCATCTAGACTTAAAGAACTACACTCAGCAGCAGCTGTTTCTTGCACCTTCACCACACTCTTCTCTTATCTGCACTTTTCCTCAGGAATGTGCATGGTTATATCCATTTGAGATGGAGATATGGATGCTGCAGTAGATGCCAGGTCACCTGCACTCTGGCTAACTGGAAGATCAGGCATCTCCTCAGCACCCACATTCTCGCTGGGGCCGGAAGGCTCACCATGAACATTTGTGTCTGTATATCTCAGGAGGGCTTCTTCCTGCTTAGATAAGCTTCCTTTGCTTTCTTTCTTTTTCTGAATGCTGTCCCCAAGAGGCGTTTTCTTCTTTCACTCATGACTGCTCTTCTGTGCCAGCTATAGTGGCTTTCAACACTCATTTGAAGGGAACAAATAAGTAGTCTAGTAACAGGGCCTGAGTGAGGGAAGATATCAGGCCCTCTACTTAAGGGACTAACTGGTGCCTACTACTTCATTTGACTGTCTGTTCTCCTCAAGTGTGTTGAGGGAAGTAGCAGGAAAACAGAAAACTCGTGTTAATTAGTCCAGGCTCCTGGGGATGCTAAGAATTACATCTTAGCTTCTCCCTGCAGCTCCTGCTACTTTCTGTTATTCCCTCTCACCTGTTCTCTTGCCTGCCTGCCTATGTCTCTTGTGGCCTCCTTCCTCCAGCACAGCACTCCACCATCTGTGTACAGCTAGAACAGAGAAAATAGATATGCACCAGCAGTAGACACAATTTTCTATACTCTGGATCCTAGTGGCACACCCCTTCTCCCCCGTCCCACAGTCTGGCACCTGAGGCAGTCGCCTCAGTTTGCCTCATGGTAAGACCAGTCCTGGTGAATAGTAGGACAGGTAAAAATAAAACTAGGAACAATTGCAGTACCTGTTTTATGGCTGCCATTCAGTCCCCAGTGTCCAAAATGGGGTTGAACGTCCCCGCAACCAGGCTTTCAAAATATGCTCAAATCTCATCACTCCAAGCCCATTTGGCCAGAAAGTCTCAGTTTTCCCCCCAAAAACTCATGGTCTTGTTACAACTCACATTTTGTTTAGTGTGGTTCACCTCTGTAAAGATGGCCTCCCACCAGAGCCAACGCAAGTGTGCTCTCTTTACAGATAAAAATATTTTTTTCCCTAATCATAAGCCTTGTAAATGTTCTTTGGGAGTATGAATCAAGCAAGGTTCTTTCCAGCTTCAGTATTAAAGACCAAAATACATCTGTGCAACCCCAGGGCCTTCACAGGGTTTGTACCAGTGTAAATCAAGAAACTCTGGAAGAATTCCACCACGATTTCAACAGCTTCCACCCCACCATCAACCTCAGCCTGGACCAGTCTACACGAGAGGTCCACATCCTGGACACCACGGTACAAATAAGTAATGGTCACATAAACACCACCCTATACCAAAAACCTACCGACTGCTTTGCCTCCCTTCATGCCTCCAGCTTCCATTCTGGACACACTACACGCTCCACTGTCTACAGCCAAGCACTGAGGTACAACTGCATTTGCTCCAACCCCTCAGACAGAGACCAACACCTATAAGATCTTCACCAAGCATTCTTAAAACTGCAATACCCACATGAGGAAGTAAGGAAACAGATAAACAGGGTCAGATGTGTACCCAGAAGCCTTCTGCTGCAAGACAAACCCAAAAAAGAAACCAACAGACCACCACTGGCCATCATCTACAGTCCTCAGTTAAAACCTCTCCAACACATTGTCAGTGATCTACAACCCATCCTGGACAATGACCCCTCACTTTCACAGGCCTTGGGAGGCAGGCCGGTCCTTGCCCACAGAAAACCTGCCAACCTGAAGCAGATTCTCACCAGCAACCACACACTGTACCATAGCAACTCTAACTCAGGAACCAATCCATGCAACAAACCTCGATGCGAACTCTGCCCACATATCTACACCAGTGACACCATCACAGGACTTAAGCAGATCAGCCACACCATCATTGGTTCATTCACCTGCACTTCTACCAATATAATATATGCCATCATGTGCCAGCAATGCCCCTCTGCTATGTACATCAGCCAAACTGGACAATCCCTATGTAAAAGGATAAATGGACACAAATCAGATATTAGGAATGGCAATATACAAAAACCTGTAGGAGAACACTTCAACCTGCCTGGACATACAATGGCAAACCTAAAGACAGCCATCCTCCAGCAAAAAAACTTCAAGACCAGACTTCAAAGAGAAACTGCTGAGCTCCAGTTCATCTGCAAATTCAACACTATCAGGTCTGGACTTAATATTGACTGTGAATGGCTCGCCAATTACAAAAGCAGTTTCTTTTTGAACTTTTTAAAGGCTGGCTGGACCTGCTTTAACTCCACATTGAAGTCCACGGGGGAGCAGGAGACTGTTGCCAACTGTTTGTCAGAGGTCCCGAGACCAACCTATGCTCCTGTTGATTGAGGAAATCCCCAGGGGTTCCAGAGCTGTCAGGGGGAAGGCCACTGACCCTGTGGCCATGCCGCCACTGGTGGCTCACCAGGGAACACCTATGCCTTTGATGGGTAGCTCTGGCAGTATCTCCTCCTCGCTGTTGGAGCTCAGGGAGGGGATACATATAGGGACCAGGCCAGTGCCAAGGCTGCCTGCCTACTCCAATCCCATCGAATCTGGAGCTGAGCCTCTGCTGAGAATCTGCAGGATGGTGATGGCCATAATCCTAGCGGCACCATTCAGTGGATCTGCAACAGTATCTCTACGATTGACACCTCAAGAGCAGTGCCACTCTATCGAGCAGGAGCAGGAACATGAGCGAGTCAACCTGATAAGTCAGAGACCGTCAACGCACTCGTGGTGAGCTGGCAGTCTGGCAACCAGTGGCGTGGTTTCAGGGACTGGCGTCGCAACCTTGTGGAGTAGTGCCATGCGCTAGATGAGCAGCTTGGGAGCTCCTGGCGCTGGGGCTCTGAGGACTCCTGTTATGCCTCTACAGGCCTGCGTCAGTCCACTGGTGATCGCCACCTCAAGTCCAAGGAACATTGCCTGGAGTCCATGGATTCAAATGGGCGGGATAGCTTGGTGGCTTGAGCATTGGCCTGCTAAACCCAGGGTTGTGAGCTCAATCCCTGAGGGGGCCATTTAGGGATATGGGGCAAAAATAAGGATTGGTCCTGCTTTGAGTAGGGGGTTGGACTGGGGGGGGGGTAGGGGGTTGATCTCCTGAGGTCCCTTCCATCTCTGAGATTCTATGACCGATGCCAGTGGCTTTGGCAAGCCAGATGGCCCTTGTTCATGGGCTGGTGCCATTGCTCAGGTGAGTGTTGACAGGACACCTCCTAGGGCAAGGAGCAGTGCTGTACTGATGAGGACCATGGGAAGGGTTGCAAGGCCAGCTTACCCCTTGACCAAGGCACATCTGTAGCTGCCGTGGGCAGTACCAGCAAAGACAGAATGCCTCACACAGCCTGAAAGGCTTCCAGAGTAGATGACGCTGCCAGGTGCCAAGTGCTTCTGCCACTTTCAGGGGTGGCAGGTGAGTCCTGGAGTGGGCCCAGTCCCAGTCAACACTCTTCTTAGAGGAGTTGCCCCAGGCCTTAAGGTGCTCCTTGTCGGTCTTATGTGACCTCTTCTTTGGCACTGCTGATGGGGATCTTCTGTATCTCTTTGGAGAGGTCACCGTCCTAGAACAGGAGGCAGTAACACTTTCCACGCCATATGGTGCTCTGCGGCCAGTGGAAGGTCTCGGTAGCGGATCAGACCTAATGGCCTGCTCAAGCAGGTGTAGCTTAAGGCAAAGACCTGCACCATCTGAGTCAGTTTCTTGAACAATCTGCAGATCGCACAGCGCTCTTTAGAATGGGCTTTGCTAAGATAGAGTAAGCCAGGTGTGTGGGGTCACTGTTAGGAATCACCACTCCACACAAAAGGCAATGCTTGAACGCCAGTAAGGGCATCAGCAGCAGTACTACTACTATGCTGAAAACATTTAACAAACACCAAGTAATTATGGTATTTAGTTATATACCACTAGGCTAAGATATACATTTGTGAGATTGTGAAACAACAATCGCACAGAGCTCCAACTGCACTTGATGGGCAGTAAGAAGAAACTGAGAGGGGACCATCTCATAGAACCAAGGGAAGGACTACATACACAAGTGCTGCCTCTCTACAGGTATTGCTAGGCAAAAGTCTCCAGTCCCTGTGCAAAGGCAGACACACCCTACATAGGATACACATCTGCATCTACTTGAAGAAGAATTGTTAGCTACCCACAGTGGAACAGCTTTGAGAGGAGATTGAGGGAGCACCTCAATGGTAGAGCACTTGCCTGAGAGGTGCAAAACTCAGTTCAAACCCTTTCTCCTTGTCTAGCAGAGGTGGGAATTGAACCCACGTGTCCCATTTCTTAGGCAAATACTCTAATTACTGGTCTGGGCTATAAAATGGGTGCCACCTCCTCCAGATGTGTTGTGTGAAGTGAAGTAGGTGCCTGACTCATTCCCCAGGAAAGTACCTGTATTTAAATCACTACATGCCAAGTAGCTAGCTCCTGTTAGGATCATAGATATCAGGGGTGGAAGGGATCTCAGGAGGTCATCTAGCCCAACCTGCTGCTCAAAGAAGGACCAATCCAACTATCCCTAACAGATTTCTGCCCCAGCTCCCCTAAACGGCCCTCTCAAGAGCTGAGCTCACAATGCTGGATTTAGCAGGCTAATGCTCAAACCACTGAGCCATCCTTCCTGGAACACTAAACACTGTGAGGCCCCTGCATCATCTCTGAGTGGGGGACAGAACTTAGCCTACACCACTCAGCTCAGCATCTATCTCTAGGCGGCTCCCCACCTGGCACGCTGGCTTCTGTGACTCACATTCTAAAGTGCCTATCTCTCCCCATTCATTGTATAGGGAACCTAGGAACCTAACTCAGGCTCTGTGGCTCACTGTGTCGTTCTGTCATTCTCTAGGTACCTAAAAGATGGGAGCCACAATACTCAGCGCTGCATCATCTAAATCCCTGGGTGGGTCTGGGTCCTTTGTGGAGAAGAGGTGTTTCTAAGCTAATGGCTATAATTTCAGCCATATTAACATCTAACTTCAGCCCAGCCTTAGTGCAGGGTTTCTATCTGGTGTGGAAAATAAAGGCTAGTGATGCTATGCTGAAGAGATGGTGAGGTAACCTAATCAATAGGGAGTACTGAATGGGTCAGTCCAGTGCCAGGTCTCTCAAATGCTTTCTGTGAGTTACCAGCTGTAACAGTGCTGTTTCTGGCAGGACCCAACTGCGAGTGCCAAGTCAGGACAATTGCTTGAAGCAGGGCAGTTACAGCCCAAAGCTGTGGTTTCTCCACCTCTGAGGCAAAACAAACCAACCAGACAGAAAAGACTTCGGTTTTACCCCACTGGCTAAACCACAAATCACACAAGCAATTCCCTTAGACACTCCAGTTTCCCAGTATCACCACCATCAGCTGCTCGTTATGGAGACAAATGGTTATGAAAACCAATACCTCAATAAAAGAAAAAGGTTCTCCCAATCCCAAAGGACCAGGCCCCAGACCCAGATCAATATACAAATCAGATCTTACTCAAAATTCACACTGTTGCCAATCCTTTAGAATCTAAAATCTAAAGGTTTATTCATAAAGGGGAAAAGATATAGGTGAGCGCTAGAATTGGTTAAATGAAATCAATTACATACAGTAATGGCAAAGTTCCTGGTTCAGGTTTGCATCAGTGGTAGAATAAACTGAAGGTTCAAATCAGGTCTCTAGAGTACAAACATCCACAGCTGGGATGGGTCCTTCAGCTCTTTGTTGAAAGCTTCTCTTTGTAGCAAAAGTTCCTCCAGAGTAAGAAGCAGGAAATGAAGACAAAATGGAGGTGGTGCATTACCCTTTTATAGTTTTCCAGGTGAAAGAATCCTCTTTGTTCTTACTGGAAAATTACAGCAAAAGGGAGTTTTGGAGTCACATGGGCACGTCACATGTCCTTGCATGACTTAGGACTTGCAGGAAGCAGACAGTACTCACATGCTACCAGGGAAGTTCTTTGGTAGACTTCTTATGTGGATTGGAGCCTCTCAAGCTTTCAGTGGTTCAGTTGTGTACCTGATGGTCCTTAATGGGCCATCAAGCAGGCCAGGAAGAGCTAACAGCAACTTGTCTGTGATGTTACCCAGATGCCTAGCATAAGTTTGAGATACAGACAGTGTAGAGCCAATATTTATAATTTTAAATACAAAAATGACATATGCATACAGATAGTATAATCATAACCAGCAAACCATAACCTGGTCTTAGACACCTTATATGACCTCCCTTTACACAAGATTTGGTGCCACTACAGGACCTTGTTTGCAACAATTATCTATATCAGGGCTGGGCAAACTACGGCCCATGGGCCACATGTGGCCCGCTGGCCATTTTTATCTGGCCCGCGAGCGCTCGGCAGGAGGGAGTGGTGCCAGTGGCCCCCTTCTTCCTGCACAGGGGCCAGGCAAGCACTGTGAGGGCCCCCGCACTTCCGCCTGGAGTGCCAGGCTCAGCCGCAGGGCCCATGCTCCCTGCCCCCTCCCGCCGGGCCCAGCCGGGGGGAGCCATGGCGCCACACGGTCCCAGCCTGGCATGCCGGCCGAGTTGCGGGCCCCTGCACTCCCCGCCCAGCACGCTAGGCCCAGCTGGGGGGAGCCATGGGGTGCCTCATTCCCTGCCTGGCACACCGGGCCCAGTCTGGGGGAACTGCGGGGCGCTGTGCGCCCCGCCCTGCACACCACGCCAAGCTGCGGGGAGCCACAGGGCCCCACGCTCCCAGCCCAGCTCTCTCCGCCCCAAGCTGCAGGCCCCAAATTCCCACCCGGGGACCATGGGGCCCCGAGTTCCTGCCAGAGGTTCCGGGCGGATCTGCGGGGGCCCTGCAGTGCCAGGCCTAACTGCCACAGCCAGGCCATCTGAGCAAGGTAAGAACAGGGACAGGGGGGCAGTTTAGGGGGTGGGTGGATGGTCTTGGGAGGGGGCAGTCAGGGAACAAAGTGCGGTGGGGTTAGAGAGGGTGTGGGGTCCCTGGGCGTAGTGGCTAATGTGGATGGGTTTCAGGAGGGGGCAGTAAGGGAACAAAGAGCATCAGCGCTTAGATGAGGGGTCGGGGGGCAGTTAGAGTGGGGAGTCGCCAGAAGGGGCAATCATGGAACAAGGACGAGGCGGCTTAAGTACAGGGTGAGGTCCTGGGGGGAGTAATTGGGGGGGATCTCCGGAGGGGGCAATCAGGACAAGGAGCGGGGGAGGGGGCGTTGGATGTGTCAGAGGCTCTGACGGGGCAGTCAGGGGGCAGGAAGTGAGTGGGAGTCGGATGGGGGGGCATGGCCAGGCTGTTTGGCAAGGCACCACCTCCCCTACCCGGCCCTCCGCACAATTTTGAATCCCAATGTGGCCCTCGGGCCAAAAAGTTTGCCCACTCCTGATCTATATGGTACCAAATCATATCACACCAGCACAGGGAGACACATTCTTGCCCGCCTCTACCTACCACACCTATCACAGTCTCTCTCATTTATTCCTCTCTTTATGAGCTGGATTTTAAAGGGAAAATTCTTGCATGCACACAGCTCCTTGCATTACACCAGTCCAACTAGTCCCAAGGTTCTAGTGTTACCACATATGCCCGTTACTTTTGGGTATGCTCATTTATTTAGATCACTCTTCTGGGGGTGGGGAGTGCTGTAATTCTATTAATGTGCTGCTTATGTCACTTGTGTGTTCATATGCAGTTCTACTCCTACCTTCTGCAAGTCCCCTATATGTAAAAGCAAACTTATACCAGCATGCAGGATGGAGGGGAATAGCCATGAAAGCATTAGCCAGATGGATCACAGAGAACCATTTTGAGCCAGTTGCTATGATCTGGTTGTATTGAGCTACTACCGGAGCTGTTGCAGGGATGGCTGCATTTAATGCACGGAAGTCCATTGTCATTCTGTAAGTGACCCCTTAAGGACTGGCCATACTGGTAAATTGCAGATACTTTGCATAAGCACAAGCACCCCTTGCTCCACAAGACAGTCTATAGTATTTTTAATGCCTTCCTCTGCTGCAAATGGGTATTTATATTGCCTTTGAGGAGGGGGATCTTTTCTCAATTAAAACCTCAGCATTTACTTTTCCACACTATGCCTTAGTTTTAGTCCATACACTGGGAAATTCTTGTACCCATGGATCACTAAGGGAGGTTATAGTGGCTGTGGGTGCCTTTATAGTGGCACAATGATGCACAGCAGAGATTTCTGCAGGCCCTCCTTCCAATTTCCATAACACTCCATTAGCGAGATCCACAGTTAACTGAAATACTTGGAAGAAAGAAACACCTAGGATTCCCTTCTCATTTCCCTCATGCGCACAACATTCTACTTGTCCCTGTAGTCTGTCAATCTGCAAGAGAACAATCTGCCAAACCAGAGCTTCCTGGATTTCTCCCCCATGCCCTCTGAGCTGAACCTGGACACCCACCTGGGACTTAGAATATTTACTGATGCTCCAGTACCTACTAATAATTGGGCTAATATCCCAAGGTTCCCCACTGTAGCCCTCACAGTGGGTCTCCCCCGTACATCGCAATGAAGTCTTGCAATTAGTTGGGGAGGTCTATAGGGAAGTAGGCACCCCTAATGATCGTCAGACTTCTGTGAGACCCTCCCCTCAGAAGAGGGGGCAGGGATCTGGCTTTGACAGGGAGTGGGCTGGAACAGGGAGTGGGCTGCACTCTGTAGTGGGTTGTGGGGGAGCTCCCCGCATTAACTCTGTTCTCCACATGACCTGAAACAGAGCATTGATCAGGATGCTGAGGAGCTGGTGATCATGTTTTCCCATATGCTCCTCTAAATTCACCAGCTCCTGCCAAATCATGTTCCTAAGGGTCTCCTTGGATCAGCACTGCCCAGGGTTGGTGCTGCCCAGGATTGTGGGAGGTAGGAGGATTAGAATTGGGAGGGCGACTGGCAGAGTGAGGACCATTATTTGAAAAGGTGATAGTGTGGACAGGCTCTGAGGTAGTCTTTTTTTGCTGACCTGTCTTTTTAAGACACCAGTTTCTCGCAGCAAATCTCCTGTCTGTTCAATTTTTGCCACTAGTTCACTCCAGGTTAGATGTTCTATATCCACAGTCCCCATGGTCATTTTTGTCTGAGAATTTAGTCCTGCATAAGTGCTCTGCACTAATTCATATCCCTGATATTGGAAAGTGATAATCCCATTCTCTTCTGTCTGGGGTAATGAATTAGAGAGAGCTGCCAGCATTTCCTGTCGAATTAGGTAAGCTTCTGGGGCCGCTCCTGATTTCTGCTCTTCCATTATGTACAATTTCTTAAGGGAAGACACAGGCAGTAATATTTTAAGAGCACTTATCATCCATTCCCGGAGTGCAGTGGCAGTCCGCTCCCAAGACCCTATGCCTAAGTCTAGAGCAGCGGTTCTCAAACTTTGCAGCCTGGCGGCCTCTTTTCACTTCTGTGCCAGCTGCCCCAACCCATGTATGTCCGCCGAAATGCCACCAAACTGAACACTTGTGCTTTCGGCGGCATTTCGGCAGACATGCTGTGCACTTCACAGTGTCCACCGAAAAGCCGCCAAAACCGGAAACATTCACTTCAGCGGCTTTTCGGCGGACACTGTGAAGCGCACAGCATGTCCACTGAAATGCCGCCGAAAGCATTTCTATTCCACTGCACTTCTGCAGCACAGGGGGCTCACGACCCCCCCAGGAATCAGCCTATGACCCCCCGGGGGGTCGTGACCTCCAGTTTGAGAACCGCTGGTCTAGAGCCTCTGCATCACAAGGAGAGGTGCATAACTTAGCCAATTGGGTTAAGTCCATGCCATCAGCAGAGGGGTACATTTGCCAACCACAGGCCAGCCATGCAACAGTTGTGCCAAGATTCAGTGGCCCCAGGCTCTCAGCAATAGCCTTGGCTTGACTAGGAGACCATCTTACTATGTCCGTGACCAGCTCTGTTGTGGGAAAATCAGCTCCTGCAACTATGTGTTTAACTTCTCTTGTGGAAACAGGAGCAACATTATGCATTCGTGGCCAATCTTTAGTTTGCATGTGAACTTTTGCTAAAGGTGCAAGGACTTTATAGCCCCTCCCCTCCCCCCGCACCAACTCCACTTCTGCCACCCTTCCTGGCAACAAATCCTTCTCTTGGATCAGGTCCCTCCTGACCACAGAAATCTCAGCACCTGTATATCTCAATCCTGAGATTAATTTCCCATTCAGTTTAACAGCATGCATATGCTCACTGCTCGGTTGTTTAGAGGCAACCTTTATAAATCCTGTGTGGAAAGAGGCAGCAGCCTGGCTCTGAGAAGCAGCAGCTTCATGTGCCACCACCTGCCTGTTTTCACTCAGCAAGGGACACATTCCTTAGGTGCTCAGTGGATTTACAATCATAGCACCTCTTAGGCTCCTTTGCTTGCACATGAAATCTGGGACAAATACCGGGGGTATGGGGAGGTGAACGAATACCAGGGGACGAATAGCAGGGGTATGGGAAGGTAAAATGGTGATTCTGCTTACCTCCAAGCCTGTACCCCTCTGCCAGTGGTTTATGTCTAATTGCAGCTTGTGCTTGCTCATAAGAGTCTGCATACCCAGCTAATTCACCCACTTCATTTACCTTTTTGTCCCACAAGTACTGTTTTACATCATCACTGCACATATTCAGGAAGTGTTCCTGAGTAACCAGATCACACATTCCTTCAAAGCTTATAATGCCTTTTGCCTTCACCCACTTAGCTACCAGATTTCTCATTTCATTTGCATAAACCACATTGCTCAATCCAGATATCCTTTTAAGACTCCTGAATTTAACCCTGTAGGTTTCAGGTGTAACCTGAAACTGTTTCAAAACCAGGCCCTTGAATTTACCATAGTTTGAAGCATCCTCAACAGGCATCTTATTGAATATGTCCAGAGCTCTGCCAGTCAATTTTGCTATCAAGGTGGTCATCTTTTGATCTTCAGAGATTGCATGGCGAGTGCACAGTCTCTCAAAGGTGATGAAATATTCTGCAATATCACTGGACTCATTATACTGTAGGCATCGTTGCTCCCATTTGTGGACTTTTGGGGAAGTGGAATCAGCAGCTGGAGGGTTTTGTCTCCTGAACGCCATAACAGCCAGTTCATGCTTCTGGGGCTCCATCTGCCTCTTGAGAGTAGCCTCCTCAGCCTGCTTAGCTCTTGTGTATGCAGCCTCCTCCCTCTTGTGGGCCACTTCCTCCCTTTCTCCTGCTGCATTAATTTCTAACTTTTTAAATTCAATAAATGACAAAGAGTCCTGTGGCACCTTAAAGACTAACTAAAGTATTGAAGCATAAGCTTTTGTGGGCTAATACCCACTTCGTCGGATGCATGCAGTGGAAGTATCCAGAGGCAGGCTGAGCAAGTGCAGAACGGAGGTAGAGTGTGCATTTGGACATTTAAAGGTTCGCTGGCGCAGTTCACTGACTCGTATAGACCTCAGTGAAACCAATATTCCCACTCCTATTGCTGCTTCCTGTGTGCTCCACAATATCTGTGAGAGTAAGGGGGAGACATTTATGGCAGGGTGGGAGGTTGAGGCAAATCACCTGTCTGCTGATTACATGCAGCCAGACATCATGGCAATTAGAAGAACATAGCAGGATGCACTGCGCATCAGAGAAGCCTTGAAAACCAGTTTCATGACTGGCCAGGCTACAGTGTGAGAGTTCTGTTCTTTCCTCCTTGATGAAATCCCACCCCCTTGGTCCATTCTACTTGACTGTAAGCCAACTGCCCTCTCCCCTTCAATCACCACTTGCAGAGGCAATAAAGTCCTTGTCATTTCCAAATCATGCATTCTTTATTAATTCACACTAATAGGGGGATAACTGCCAAGGTAGCCTGGGAAGAGAGAAGCACCAGGTGGGATGGTGGATGAGGGGAGTAGGGAAGAACAAGGCCACATTGCACTTCAAAACTTATTGAATGCCAGCCTTCTGTTGCTTGGGAAGTCCTCAGGGGTAGAGTGGTTGGGTGCCCAGAGCCTCCTCCCCCGCGTTCTTGGGAGTCTGGGGAAGGAGGCTATAGAACTTGGGGAGGAGGGCAGGTGGTTACACAAGGGCTGCAGCCGCGGTCTGTGCTCCTGCTGCCTTTCCTGCAGCTCCACCAGATGCCGGAGCATGTTAGTTTGATCCCCCAGTAGTTGCAGCATTGCATCCTGCCTCCTCTCGTCACGCTCCCGCCACCTCTCATCTCGATCGTCCCTCCTGTTCTCACGTTCATTTACCGCTTTCCTGGACTGTAACATTGTTTGTCTCTATGCATTCTGCTGAGCTCTTTCAATGCGGGAGGACTGCATGAGCTCAGAAAACATTTAATCATGCGTGTATTTTTTCCGCCTTCTTATCTGCGCTAGCCTCTGGGACGGAGATGACAGGTAGAGGGTTGAAACATTTGCAGCTGTGGGAGCAATAAAAAGGGAGAATTGTATTTAAAAAGATACATTTTACAGAACAATGGGTATACTCTTTCATGGTGAACCAAATTATTCACATTACATAGCACATGTGCTTTCAGTACAAGGTCACATTTTGCATCTTATATTAAGTGTGTGAGAGAGATCACACACTCAAGGGCCGGGCAACAGAATTCAGCTTGCAGGCAGCCATGGTAAGCCATAGTCTTTCAGCTTCTTCATCCTTCATAACATGTGGGAATGGTTTCAAAAAGCAGTGCCCTCCTTTCCCATATCAAGCAAAGCAAAGCTTTGTTGAATAGACCATTTAAAAGGAGGTGCTGCAGTTTTCGGGTTAACATGCAGCAGAAGCCGCAACTAACCCCCCATCCCCATCCAATTCTCTGGGATGATCACTTCACCCCTCCCCCAACCGCATGGCTGGTATCAGGGAAGATCCCTGCTAGCCAAACACGAACAGCTCAGCGTGAATGCCCGCCCCTCCCCCCCATCGCGTGGCTAATTGCGGGGAGGATTTCTTTTCAGCCACAGCCAAATGGCCCAGCAGGAACAGCCACCTCTGAACATCTCCTTAATAAAATTCCCCTATTTCAACCAGGTGACCATGAATTATATCACTCTCCTGAGGAAAACATAGAGAGATAAAGAACAGATGTTGCTTGAATGCCAGCAAACACCGGGATCATATGCTGCCAGGCTTTGTCATGCAATGATACCAGACTACTTCCTACTGGCCTGGTGTGGCAAAGTGTCCTACCATGGGGGATGGAAGAAGGCTGCTCTCCCCAGAAACCTTCTGCAAAGGCTTTTAGAGTACCTTCAGGAGAGCTTCATGGAGGATTTCCACTCCATCCCCAGACATGTTAACAGACGTTTCCAGTAGCTATGCTGGCCATGAATTCATCCCAAATCCTCAGTGCAAATTAATCATTAAAACGCTTGCTTTTAAACCATGCATTATATTTACAAAGGTACACTCACCAGAGGTGCCTTCTTCAGCTTCACGGTCCAGGATCCAGCCTTGGGAGGGGTGAGAGGGGACTGGCTCCAGGGTGATAAAAAGATCCTGACTGCTGAGGAGAATGGTGTCTACGCTTGCCTGCTGGGTGCTATCCTCAACCTCGTCCTCCTCATCTTCCTCGTCCCCTAAATCCTCATCACTGTTGCGTGAGACTCCCACCTTGCAGGTGTCCACCTGGGGTAATGGTAGGGGCCCCCTTAGCATTGCATGCAGCTCATCATAAAAGCAGCATGTCTGGGACTCTGAACCGGAGCATCCATTTGACGCTTTGGTTTTCTGGTACACTTGCCTGAGCTCCTTAATTTTCACACAACACTGCTGTGGGTCCCTGTTGTAGCCTCTATCCATCATGCCCTTGGAGACTTTGGCATATGTACTGGCATTTCGTCTTTTCAAACGTAGTTCTGCCAGCACAGATTCATCCCCCCATACAGCAATCAAATCCAGCACCTCCCATTCGGTCCTTGCTGGAGCTCTTTTGCGATTCTGGGACTGCATGGTCCCACCTGTGCTGATGAACTCGCCATGCTGGCCAAACAAGAAATGAAATTCAAAAGTTCCTGGGGCTTTTCCTGTCTACCTGGCCAGTGCACCTGAGTTGAGGGTGCTGCCCAGAGCAGTCACAATGGAGCACTCCAGGATAGCTCCCGGAGGCCAATATCATTGAATTGCATCCACACTAACCCAAATTTGACCCAGTGATGTCGATTTCAGCACCACTCTCCTCTTCAGGGAGGAGTACAGAAATCAATTTTAAGAGCCCTTTTAGTCAACAAAAATGGCTTCATCGTGTGGATGGGTGCAGTGTTAAATCAATCTAATGCTGCTAAATTCAACCTCAACTCATAGTGTAGACCAGGGCTAAATAGCAGTTCAAGCCCCACAGGTCTAGTATGGGCCACACAGACTGCTCTTGGCTTTGGGGATTAAAAAGTATCAGGAATAGAAAAAACGGTTACTTACCTCTCATAACTGTTGTTCTTCAAGATGTGTTGCTCATGTCCATTCCAATAGGTGTGCGCGCTGTGCATGCACGGTCCCAGAAGCTTTTTCCAAGCAGTACCCGTAGGGTCAGCAGGGGAGACGCCTAGAGTGGCGCCTTTATGGCAGTGAATATATGACCCTGCCGACCCGGCTCCCGCTCAGTTTCATCTTGCCGGAAACGCCGACAGTGGGGAGGCAGGAGGGATTTGGAATGGACATGAGCAACACATCTTGAACAACAGTTACGAGAGGTAAGTAACCAGTTTTTCTTCTTCGAGTGATTGCTCATGTGCATTCCAATAGGTGGCTTGCGAGCCGCTACCTTGGAGGAGGGTCTGGAGTTCATCTGATTGCGGACTGTAGGACTGCCAATCCGAAGCCAGCATCATCTCTCACTGCTGGGTGATGGCATAGGTGACGTGACTGTGTGGCCCGAAGACCACGTCACTGCTCTACAAATGTCCAGAATGGGGAATTGTGCCAGGGCAACAGAAGTTGCCTGAGCCCTGGTGGAGTGTGTGGTCAAAGGTGGTACCGGAGCCTTTGACAGTTTGTAACACAATTTCATCCAGGAGGTGATCCAGGAGGATAAGCGTTGTGTGGACACAGGCATCCCCTTCATTCTTTCCGCCACCGAAATAAAAAGTTGAGGTGAATTTCAAAAAGGTCTCGTTCTTTCAACATAGAAAGCTAATGCCCATCTAACATCTAAGGTGTGTAGCGCACAGTCCCTATCCATGGTGTGTGGTTCTGGGAAAAACAGGCAAGAAAATGTCCTGGTCCATATGAAAAGAAGAGACCACCTTAGGTAGAAAGGCAGGGTCGGGATGTAAATGCACTTTGCTCTTGTAAAAAAAACTGTATAAGGAGGTTCAGAGGTGAGAGCTCTAAGCTCTGACACCCTCTCACTGAGGTAATCACAATGAGAAAAAGCACCTTCCAGGAAAGGTAGGAGAGGGGGCAAGTTGACAGGGGTTCAAAGAGGGGTCTCATTAGGGAGGATAGGACCAGGTTGAAATCCCATGGGGGCACCAGTTAACCAATCAGAGGGCACAGCCTCTCCATTCCCTTAAGGAACCTAAACCACCAAAGGGTTGCTAAAAATGGAAATTCCCTGGGCCCCTGGGTGGAAGGTCGAAATGTCCGCAAAATGAATTTTAAGGGATGAGATGGCCAAACCCTGCTGTTTTAGGTGCAGGATATAGTCAAGGACCAGTGGGATCGATGCCAATACCAGGGTCGAATCACGCAGAGTTGCCCAGCAAGAGAAACGCATCCATTTGGCCACGTATGTGGCACAGGTTGAGGGTTTCCTACTACCCAAGAGTATCTCTCTAACAGAGAGCGAGCATTGCAGCTCAAGAGGATTCAGCCATGGAGCTTCCATGCTGTTAAGTGCAGGGAGCGGAGGTTGGTGTGTTGAAGGTGCCCGTGGTCCTGGGATATTAACATTCGGAACACGGGGAGCGTTACAGGAAGGATCATCGAGAGGTTCATCAGCATTGTGAACCAATGCTGGCAAGGCCATGCCGGGGCAGTTAGAATCAGGGGCCTTGTCTCTGCGGACCTTCAGAAGCACCCTCTGGAGGAGAGGAAACGTGTGGAGGTGGAAGGCGTCCTCTATTGAGCCTGGGGAGTGATTCAGGAAGGAGCAAAAGTGATGACATTTCCTGTTGGTCCGTGTGGCAAACAAGTCTATCTGGGGAAAACCCCAGTGTAGGAAAATTGAGTGGGCAATGTCCAAACTGAGAGACCACTCGTGTGTCTGGAACGAGTGACTGAGTCTGTCCGCAAGCCCGTTCTGAAGTCCTGGGAGGTATGATGCTTGTGGAATTATTGAATTCACGATACAAAATTCCCACAGGGCGAGGGCTTCCCAACAAAGGGGAGAGGAGCGAGCACCCCGTCTGTTGATATAACATTGCTGCCGTATTGTCTGTAAGGACCAATATGCATTTGCCCTGGAGGTCGGCTCGAAAAGTCTGACAAGCCAGGTGGACCACTCTCAATTCCTGTATGTTGATATGGAGTGCAAGTTCTGCCTGGGACCAGAGCTCTTGAGTTCTGAGATCACCAAGGTGGGCCCCCCCATCCCATAGCCGAGGCATCTGTCACTAGCACTAGAGTCGGTTCGGGTTTTGCAAACGGAACCCCTGCACATACCTGTTGAGGCTGGAGCCACCAACGTAGAAGTCCAGGACTTGCTGTGGGAGGGTGACCACCAAATCTAGGGGATCCCTCCCTTGTCTGTGGGCAAGAGTGAGCCATGCTTGCAAGGGGCAAAGGCGCAGCCTAGCGTGTTGCACTACATAAATGGACGCTGCCATATGACCAAGCAGCACCATACAGTTCCTGGCCGTTGTGGTTGGGAATCTTAGGAGAGAATGGATGATGTCCACTAAGGCTTGGAAGCACGGCTCTGGAAGGAACGCTATCCTGACCGTCGAGTCGAGGATGGCACCTATAAACTCTACTCTTTGTGTGGGAAGTAGAGTCGTTCATTGAATACGAGCCCGAGATTGTGAAAGGTTTCCCTGACCAGGACTACATGCTTGGTTGCTAGGGATTGGGACCTTGCCTTGATCAGCCAATTGTCTAAGTAGGGGAAAACCTGCACCTGACATTTGCGAAGAAACACCACCACTACTGCCATACATTTGGTAAACACCCTGGGTGCAGTGGAAAGGCCAAAAGGGAGTACCCTGAACTGGTAGTGGGAGTCCCCTACTACGAACCTCAGGAACCTCCTGTGGGAGGGGATTATAGAGATATGGAAGTACACGTCCTTTAAATCGAGGGTGGTGTACCAGTCTCCTCGATCGACTGAGGGAATAATAGTGACCTGAGAGATCATGCAAAACTTGTACTTTTTTATGTACGTGTTCAAGTTTCTCAGGTCCAGGATGGGTCGAAGCCCTCCTTTGGCCTTGGGAATAAGGAAATAGCAAGAGTAAAAACCCCGCCTCTGAATTCAAGAGGAACCTCTTCTATAGCCCCCAGCGACAGCAGGAAGTGAACTTCCTGCATGAGGAGTTGCTCGTGAGAAGGGTCCCTGAAGAGGGACAGGGACAGAGGATGGTATGGAGGGAGGGAAGAGAACTGGATAGAATATCCTGTTGCTATCATGCTGAGGACCCATCGGTCGGAAGTAATCTGGGCCCAGGCCGGGGGTTGGGGGAAGTATCTGAAAAAGAGGCAGGAAGACCGTCCTCCGGGAAAACTTCAAAAGTTGGGCTTAGGGCCCGGTGGTTGTTTGGAGGAACTTTGGTCTTGTCCAGAGGAGGACCGAGGGCGTCTCCTGCTATTATTGCCCCTGCCCCTCCATGGATCCCAAATTTAAATATTTAAATTGGAGGGCATCTCCTGCTATTATTGTTAAATTGGAAGGCGTCTCCTGCTATTATTGTTATTATTGCCCCTGCCCCTCCTTCTAGGTGGGCCCCATGGATCCCAAATTTAAATATTTAAATTAGAATCCATGGCAATGCATCTCCTGCATTAACACAGTCCCCACGTTAGCACTGGACCACGCATGGATCCCAAACCCTGGGCTATGGCGAGGGTCCGGTGTATTAAAATCATAGCAGCATAGTAGGGTCCAACGGTTGGCCACATGCAATTGTAGACTGCAGCATGAATAAACTTTATATCCAAACAAGTCTAGTCTGAGTCTTTATTCTTAGGAGTATCCCCCAGTTGACTCTGCCTCTCCCTGTGGTTGACTGCCTCTAACACTAGGGAACTGGAAGCAGGGTGGGGCCCTTGGACAGCACAAAGTACTTGTGCTCCGCTCTCTTGGAGACTGGAGGAAAGGAGGAGGGGGCTTGCCACAGGGCATCTGTAATTTTTGTGACCCCCTCATGTAGGGCCAAAGCTACCCTGGCTGGGGTAAGGGGCAGAGAACATCACAGAGGAGCCTGCAGACTCTCTCTAAGTCATCCGCCTGGAGGCCCAGGTTAGCGGCAACCCTCTGTTATGTGCCTCAGCATCATCCTGGCGATCTGGTGGAAGGGGTCCCACTATAGCCTCATCTGGTGACAACTAGGAGAAAGCCAGTACCAAGGGGTTCTCCACAACCAGATTTGCTCCTGCAGCTTGCTCACCCACTTCCTCCTGTGCCTATTTTGTTACTCAGTCCACAGCCATTAGGAAAGGCTGATAGTCACCAAAGCACAAAATAGAAGACGGGGCGGAGAGAGCAGGGGATGGAATGTGGATGTGCTAGCTCACTATTTTAGGAGGAAACATTAGGGCGTTTATTCAGAGTGACAGCCAACAGCTATTTTAGAACATGTTGTCACACAAAGCAGTCACAGGGCGGTACAGACTGTTAATATAACTACAGGATGAAGTCCTTCAATCCAGAGAAACTCATTATCCCTAGGAGAGGCTTGAGGAAAAGTTCATCTGTCCAAAGAATTAGGGACTTTTCAATGCCCTTGTTAAATTTGTTAGCTAGAAGGGTTTCTCTGGGTTTCCTTACTTGGCCTGGCGTAGGTGGGAATAGCTCTGGATAGTCCTCTCTACTGCTTCATCCAGGCTCACCACTGGCTTGTAGCCCATGTATCTTTTGGCCCTCTTACAGCTGTAGTAATGGAACGTCCCAGCTAATGCTACCCGCATGGGGGTGAAGGTAGGTTTGATCGTGATGAGTGGACTCAGCAGCAGCACCAACAAAGACAGTAAGAGGGCTAAGTAATATGCCACCCAATAGGGGATTTGGTATTTGGGTGCATCATAGTTCAAGCCAGTCAAGATACGAGACATGAATGACCAGAAAGGGACTGGCTCATCGTTTGTGATGTGAAATGCCTGAAAGAAAACACAAAAAAAGCCTTGTGGTTAAACGTGACATTTTGGACAAATTTGTATAAACTCCTAGTTTTCATTTCATGTTATTGTTGACTAGATTAAGACCCACAGCTTTGTTCTAATGATTCTTAGTGTCAGACCTAAAGAAAAATAACTATATTTAATATAAAGAAATGGCCATTTATGGAACTACAACTCCCTCCCCTGTTAAGAGAGCCCAATGCTCCCAACAAACCAGAAGGGATAATTCACTCCTCTGAGTGACATAGTTAAGCTGACCCAAGTCTCCATGTAGACAATTCTAGGTTGACAGAAAAATTCTTCTGTTGACCTACATACTGCCTCTCGGGGAAGCAGATTACCTATGTCAATGGGACCAACTCTCCCATTGGTATAGACAAAGTCCACACTGAAGTGCCACTGTAGCATTTTAAGTGTAGATAAGACCTCAAACTATTAGTGATTGTTGCACTGTTTAATTCGTTACCCAAAGATAACCAAAGCAGCAGAAATTCTCAAGGAGTAGGTGTTTTGTAACTCTTATGTTACACTTTTTAAGTGCTTAAAGCTTTGATTAAGCAGTAAGTTTAAATCTATCTTTATCCCTGATGGCTGCAAAAAGCTTTTACTAGCCAGTCAGAGTCAGCCATCTGAATGAATCTGCAGACTAAAAAGGAAAATAGCTGAGGTGTGAACTACCTCCATTGGTCTTCAAAGTTAACATCCCATTGAGATCAATGCTTCCATGTCAGTATTAACTATTTTGTTGCCAATCATAGAATATCAGAGTTAGAAGGGACCTCAGAAAATCATCTGGTCCAACCCCCTGTTCAAGGCAGGACCAATCCCTAATTAAATCATCCAACAGATTTTTGCCCCATATCCCTAAATGGTCTCCTCAAGGATTGAACGCACAATCCTGGGTTTAGGGAATCAAGACTCAAACCACTGAGCTATCCCTCCCTCCCATAATCCTATTACCAGAAACATGCAGCTATTTCAGGAGTGTGGGCAGAACAAACCTCAGCTAAGACCCAACCATGGAGTGTGGCAGAGCAGTGCATGTGGGGGTGAGGAGATGGAGTTTGGGAGAAGTTTACACAGGACTTTTTCATAGTGGGTTTTATTCTAATTAGTGCAGTCACTTTCCTGTGCAATAACAATTCATCCAAGGCACTGAGAGGAAAGAAGAGCTAAGGGAACAAAATGTGTATGAACAAGGAAGACACAAAGAAATGGAACCTCTGATCACATGCAGTTTTGCTATCCATATGCAACGGGGTGACTACCTTACCTTCCCGCACAGGGGAGAGTCTTTATGAAGATGCTCTGCAGCTAGTATATGCCCATGGACCACATTTTCCACAAAGGTAAAGTCTACTAGGTTCTTCCCATCCCTGCGTATACAAAAGAAAAAGCTTATCTCAATGTACAAGACAACTGAAAAATCAGCAAGTGGCAAAAGGCAAAGCTACCAACGTAGCTGAGTTCCCAGCTACAGTGCCTCTTCTCTAAATGTCAGAAAAATGTTCTGCTTTAGGCCAACCCCTTTCTGAATGAGAATTCTCTAAGGCTTTGTCTACACTATGGATTTTACAGTGGCACCGCTGTACCACTGCAGCTGAGCCATTGTAAGGTCTCCAGCGCAGCTGTTTATGCCAATGGGAGACAGCTCTCCCACCAGCATAACTGAACCATTACCAACGAGTGGTGGTAGTTATACTGACGGAAGGGTGTGGTTTTTTAACATCCCAACTGATAAAAGTGCTAGTGTAGACAAAGCCTAAACCACTATTCAGGAGAGCAGAGCAAGCCTGGCACCATCGCAACTCCTGTCCAACGTCCCAGATAAGCCTTCAAAAACCTGCAATCACATCTAATTGAAAACTGAGGGTTTTGGGACCCACAGAACATCAGAAGCAGAATAGATATAGATATTGTATCTAGCACACAAGGGGTCATTTAAGAGCTAGCTTTCTGCTCAGTTATGAATTTGCCTGGCTCATTAAATTTAAATTTCATCCAAATTTAGCCCTGGCAAAAATTAGAGGGATCTTCACCTGCTTATATCAGAGTTGAATTTAACCCACTGTTTTCATTTCTCTTTAAGAGCTTAATTAAATCAACATCTGGATTGTCAGATGCACTCACCCAGCCCCTCTCCCTGAAAGCAAACTGTGGTGAAATAACTTCCTGATGATTTATAATTTTCAGTTACTGTGGCTTTAATACAAAGAGAGAAAAGAAAATAGTCTTCACTGGAAGGGAATATATAAGTGTTTCTAGTTCCGCAGAGCCAACACATCTCTGATGGAGGAAAGTGGAGACTGTACAAGAAATGGTTCAGTAACACAAGATGGGGAAGCTTAAATTTATTTGGATTTGTGATTCATAAAGCAGCTTGAGAGGGTAAGTTTAATTGATGGCACAGGTGCAAGCTAACAAAAGCCAAACAAGACACCTCTCTCCCTAAATAGTGTCTCTCTCTCTCTCTCTCACACACACACACACCCCTACCCCTCCCAGTATGCAATTAAATCCATTATAAACTGGGTGGGAATTTTATTTTTTAAATCATAATATATGAGTCTAAGAAAAGTCTTAATGGCAGTCAGTACTATTTCTTGCTCTAAAACAGGGATCTCAAACACGGAGCCCACACGGTTATTTCCTGGAGCCTGCCAAGCTCCCCTTCCCTCTCCCCCTTCTCCCAGCATGCCATGTCCCCGTTCCTCTGCTTACCTCCAGGTGCTTCCCGCTGCCAAACAGCTATTTGGCAGCACTTAGCACTTTCCAGGAGGGACGGGGGAGGAGCAGGTAGCCATGCACTCAGGGAAGGAGGCGGAGAAGAGGCGGGGATTTGGGAAGGGGTTGGAATGGGGGCTGGGAAGGGGTGGGGAAAGGCAGGGAAGGGGCAGGGCCTCATGGAAGGGGTGGAGTGGGGGACGGGGCCAGGAGCAGCAGGGGTGGGGTCTCAGTGATGTGGCCCTCGGGCAATGTACTAGTCCTTGTGCTGCCCTCCTGGTGATTCAAGTTTGAGATTCCTGCTCTAAATTTTAAATTCCACACTATGAGTTGTGCCACTTCCAATGAGGAAACAAAGTTTTTGAACTTTATTATAGTTATCAATATGAATATCAAAATGCAATTTAAGTTTTGAGATCACAATAAGACAGTTGAACGCAAGAATTGTATAACACCGGATGAGTTAATGTAACACAATCCATGCTCTGTCAGATCTTGTTGCATATTATAGATTAACATAACTGGACCATGCTGAATGAGTGACCAGTCCAAATTATTAGAGCTGTGGCATTTGAATGCAACTTCTCTCTGATTTACAGGTCAATCTTTGGTTTGACCTATAATGTCACAATCATAATTTAGCCATAATGATCAAGAATCTTCACTATAAGATAGCATAGAACAAAAAATTCTTAAAAGATGATCTATCTGATAAAGGCTCATATGCTATTCTAATTACTGTTGAGTCTGAGCACCATCCAGTAATGCACTAAACAATATTTGTACATAGTTATGTTATTCTAATTATATACATTTTTTCTAGATTGTTCATAGGTAGCTCAAGTGATGTAGTCTCTTCTAACAGGAGACAAACTCATCTCAGTGCCAGTATCCCACAAAGAGAAGGCTTATTCAAAATGAATCCTGGGTTAAAGCAGTGGTGGTATAGTTGGGAAACTCATCATTTCCTGGGGGGCAAATGTTATGATTCTGTGCAGAAGTTGATGGACTGTTAAATCACACATTCTGCCTAGTTCTTGGGCATCTCCAGGCAGGGCCTTTGACTTAACATTGGAGAAGCACCATCCACACCTTTGATACTACAGATTTAATAATATTCTCTTCCAAAAAGGGCATGCCACTTTGGTATCAAACTTCCCATGAGACAAAGATATCTGAATCTCTCTCACCCAATCATGAACTTCATTTTACCACCCTTAGCTGCCTGAATGAGGATGGGAACCAGCTGGAGGTCCCTAGGACCAAATATCCCATGAGGGCGAATGGCAGTCGTGAAGAAATCATTATCTGGGTCATTAGCATTTAGCACCTCCTGTGGGAGACAAAAAGTTAGTCAAGAAGGACTGGTGAGACAAACATAGCTTAGAAATGCATCCCTTGCATCATCCCATTGAACTGCTTCCCACTAGAAAAATGCTTTCTCCACATTTTTTGGGGAAACCACTCTCAAACATCAATGTATGAGCTAATGCTCATTTATGCCTTTGGGAAACACCTTTTTCCTCTGGACCGCCTCCTTTTTTCCACTCCTCTTCCTGCCAGGGAGACAGCAGACAAGGTCGCATCCAGTTTCATTTTCAGACACAACTTCACAGATCGGCCAACAAAGGAGAGCCCCTTTTCAGGTCTCTCAACAAGGACCAAGGAAATCATATCTACAGGTGAACAGAGGAACCCTGGAACTTTTGGAACTGCACCGCTCTATCCATTCTTTGCTGAGGTAGAGGGGAATAGGAAAAGGAGAGAGAATTATTTATCTACCCCAAAATCCTTTAGCTCATCAATTAATGAAAGATTTCCATCCTTAGCTCCCTTAATCCACCTTTTGAGAAATCATCTCACTCCAGTGGAATCACCAACTGATAACATGCAGACTTAGTTTAGTTTTAGTTCCATTAGGAGTTTCCAAACAACATGTTCTACCATATTCCAGCAGCTGGTGTTTTCCCCAGAAGAAACCCAGTGTTACTTGTTATGAAGTATCCAGTTGTATGTGCAAATAAATATGGTTATTTCCACTGCTTTGCCAAAAACAAAGGCATAATTATGTGCGTATTGGACTGGATTTGTCTAATCACGTACTCATAAGCCTCCTACTCTATTAGTTCATCAATCTGCAAGGCAGTTGTGTTTGCAAATGAAGAAATGCTCTGATGCAATTTTTGAATACCAAGTACATAGCTTTTAAAGAAAAAAACAAGGTTTTTTTCAACTAATGCAAAAAGGCAGTTAAGCCTAATGCTTTAGCTTAAGGGGCCACCATCAACTTAAATTAGGATTCAAATGTAAATTCTACTGAAAACTTTATGAAACCTGAGACTGTTTCCATACATTTTTTTAATTCCAACTACAAGGATTTTGTTTTGTTTTATTTTAATAGTCCCTTGCCAAATTTAACACCCAACTCCTGCAGCACTAAGAATTTGAAAGCGAAACATTTTCAATGTCCCAAGTGGGAGAAAATGCAAAGTGCACAAACACAGACAAGTTCATCATAATGGAAGACACTCTCAGCACTGGAGGCAACAAAATGTGTTTGTAAAGAAAACGAGGAATACTTGTGGCACCTTAGAGACTAACCAATTTATTTCAGCATAAACTTTCGTGGTCTATAGCCCACTTCATCGGATGCATAGAATGGAACACACAGAAGTATTTGTATAACATGTGATTACATTGAGTGTCCCTTTAACTTTGCCCATCTCAGTTTCACCTTCCTGCTCTTTCCACAGTAATCCTCTGGCACACCTTCGCCGCAAATAAACATGTTTCTAACGTATAACCTACTTCAATAGCCTAACATGCCACAGGTTTACTCTGCTCTCTTTTCTATTAAGCTAAAGTACTTCTAGTATAAGGGCAGGTTTGACAACCGTGGAGACAAAGCTCTATATTTATCCAAAGAACAGGAACAGCATGAGCATCTGCTGTGAAAGCATCTTTTCCACACCTCCACCAAGGGAGATTTTCAAAGGTGCATGCAAACTGCTATTTGTATTTTTTAAAGACTTCATCATCTCTACATGAGAGATATTCATGCATTCTTTATGGCTCATCAACCTCTTTACTGAGACTGCCAGCAAGGAGACTAAATAAAAAACGGTTACCCACCTTTTCATAACTCATTTTTCAAGATATGCTGCTCATATCCATTCCATTCTAGGTGTGTGCGCGCCCGCATGCACAGTTGTTGGAGACTTTTGCCTTATCAGTATCCGGAGGGCCAGCTGTGGCACCGCCTTGATGGATGCCCCTCATCCATCGGTGTATCAGGCACTGCCGACCCTACGCCCCTCTTGGTTCCTTCTTGCTGGCAATTCTAACAGAGGGGAAGGAAGGCAGGTAATGGAATGTACATGAGCAACACATCTCAAAGAACAACAGTTACGAAAAGATGGGTAACCATTTTTCCTTCTTTGAAGGCTTGCTCATGTCAATCTCATTATAGGTGACTCACAAGCAGTATCCATGGAGGTAGGCATGGAGTTCACACTCGAGCAGCTTGCAACACTACTCTACCGAAGCCAGCATCATCTCGAGCTCGTTGGGTAAGCACATAGTGAGACATGAATGTGTGAATAAACTACCAGATAGCAGCCCTGCAGATATCTTGAATGGACACTTGGGCTAGGAAGGCAGCCAACAAGGATTGTGCTCTAGCTGATTGGGCGGTGACAATCACCAGAGGAGACACCTTCACCCAATCATAGTAGAAACGGATGCAGACAACGATCCAAAATGAAATCCTCTAGGTGGACACACCTTTCATCCTATCTGCCGCCTCAATGAACAACTGAGTCACCTTGCGAAACAATGTGGTCCTTTCGATGTAGAAGGCTAGCACTCTCCTGACATCCAGGAGTGCAACCTACACTCCTCCTCAGAATTATGAGGCATTGGAAAGAAGAGTGGCAAGAATACGTCCTGGCTCATGAAAAATTGTGAAACCACCATGGGCTGGAAAGCCAGGTGTGGCCACAGCTGGACCTTATCCTTGAAGGACACAGTATAGAGCGCTTCCAATATGAATGCCCTAACCCCAGAAACCCTTCGGGCAGAAGTTATCACCACAGGAAGGACACCTTCCAGGAGAGCAGAAGAGACTAGGACACCAAGGGCTTGAAGGATGCTTTCGTGATCTGCTGGAGTACCAATTTAAGATCCCATGGAGGGACAGGATTCTGGACTTGAGAGTAGAGCCTCTCCAGACCTCTTAAGAGGCAGACCATCATGCCATGTGCAAAGACCAATCTGCCCCTGGAACGGAGAGTGAAAGGCTGATATAGCAGCCAAGTGGACCTTAATGGATGAAAGGGACAACCCTGGAGTTTAACATGCACAAGGTAGACCAGGATCAGATGCAGCAAGACCTGCTCAGTCCCAACCCCTTGGGCCAAATCCAGCACATGAAGCTTCTCCATTTAGCCAGACAGGTGTCTCCACTGGAGACACCTTTCTGCTTCCCAGTAGGATCTTCTGGACTCGAGCCGAGCACTCCTGCTTCTCAGTAGTCAACCATGGAGCAACCAAGCTGTGAGGTGCAGCGCTACCAGGTTTGGGTGCAGGAGACAGCCGTGATTCTGTGACAGGAGATCTGGACAATGGGGCAGCAGCGTCGGGTCTGACACTGATAGGTCCACAAGCATGCTGAACCAGGGCTGAACCATGCGATCAGGATGACCTGGGCTTTGTCCTCCTTGACCTTCAGGAGGAACGACACCGGTGAGAAAGTGTACATCAGAGCTCCCGACCACATGAGTACAAAGGTGGCCAACAGGAAGTCCATGTTGATTCCTCAGAACAAGCAGAACAGGTGACACTTCCTGTTCTGGCAAGTCGCAAACAGGTCCACTTGGGGAGACTTCTGGAAAATCTGGTCAACCACATTGGGGTGGAGAGAGACCACTCATGGCGAGATGAGAAGGTTCTGCTGAGGCGATCCACCAAAACGTTCCTGGTCTCGGTGAGGTGCGCTGCCATGAGATGAATGGCATGCTGCACCACTGAAGTCCCAGAGCTGGAGGGCTTCCTGGCAAAGGGCTGAAGACCTGGCTCCACCTTGTTTACTGATATAAAACATCATGGCAGTGTTGTCCATCAGGACTTGAACCACCTTGCCTTTCAGCTGGGACCAAAAAGCCTGGAAGGCCAGGCGAACTGCCTTGAGGCTCCCTTACATTTATGTGGAGGGAGTGGTCAGCCCCCAACCAGCAGCCTCGTGGACTGAACCCTTCCAGGTGGGCTCCCCAGCCTACATCCAAAGCATCTGACACCAGAGTCAACAATGGGGACAGGGACGTGAAGGGAACTCCTGCAAGACTGATGCGGGATCCAGTCACTATGCAAGGGTTGCCCGAACATGGTCTGGCATCTCAACTACTGGGTCCAGGTTCTGCCTGTTGGGGATGTAGACTGATGCTAACCATGCCTGCAATGAGCAGAGATGGAGCCAGGCATGGTTGACCATGTTGGCAGGTGAGCGGATGGTCTCTCACACGAAAGATTACATCCGACATGGCTCAGAACCAGGACTCTAGGAGGATGCCCTTTGCCTGCGTGGAGTCCAGAACTGCCCCAATCAACTCTATCCATTGCACTGATACAAGGGTTGACCTCTTTTCGTTCACTAGCAGGCCAAAGTCACAGTACCAGATTGAGGCTGCTCTGCATGTGATCCCAATTGTCAAGGTAAGGATAGATTTCTTGGGGTCTACTGGAGCCATGCATTTTGTAAAGAGCCGCAGGGCTGAGGATAGGCCAAAGAGGACCGCTGTAAACTGGAAATGGTGCTAGCCCATCACGAAACAAAAGAACCGCCTGTGTTCTGGGAAAACAGAGATATGGAAATAAGCATCTCTCAAGTCAAGCAGCATATCAGTCTCCCGGATCTAGGGAGGGAATGATGAATATCATGCAAAACTTCGACTTCTTGAGGTATTTTTTGAGCCATCACAGGTCCAGAATGGAATGTAGGCCCTCTTTTGCTTTGGGTTCAGGAAATGGTGGGAGTAGAATTCTTTCCCCCTAATTTCATCAGGGACCTCCTTCACCACTTCCAGTTGCAGCAGGTTGTTTACTTTCTGAACAAAGAGCTGCTTGTCAGAAGGGTCTCTGAAGAGGGATGGGAAAGATGGGGGGGGGTGGCCAAAAACTGGAGGGTGTAGCCTGATGACATGATGTCTAACACTCAATTGTCCAAGGTAACCTTCAAACAGAAGAGACAGCCGAGGAAAAGGTTGGGCAGATCTGGGGAGGTGACTGGTGCGTCGCTCTCGAGCTCACCCTTAGAATGAGTGCTTCTGGCCCCCATGGTGTTTTGCCAGGCCAGGCTGTGCTGGTGAGTGGGAGGATGAAGTGTGGCAGCCACTAAAACCAGCATCCCTCTCTTGCAGGTCCCTGCAGAGGCTGCCACTGCCTTCGCGGCCTGGGTGGCCAGAATGGCTACCATGCAAACTGCGGAGTATGCATCCCCAGTGAGCAGAGGGTGGGCTGACTGTCCTTTAGGCTGTGAAGCCTCACATCCTTTTGGTTGGAGGGCAGCCCAGCTTCATCAAATGGGAGGTCCTGAATAGAGGCTTGCATCTCTTAGGACAGGCCAGAAGTCTGGAGCCAGGAACTGTGTTGAGCCAACCCTGGCAGCCGAAGTGGCCGCATCCCAGGCTATCTGGAGGGAGCACCAAGCTGCTGTGGTACGTTTCTTCACTAGAGCCCTAAACTCTTGGACCACCTCCTGGGACAGGACAAGTTGAGGAGGGATTCCCACAAGTTAAAGTTATAAAGCCTCAAAAGGGCCTGGTTGTTTGCCACCCAGGGTGGACCAGCAGCCTCCGCTCCCCTAAGTTCCCTGTGCAGCAACATGCTCCTTTAAAGTTGTGAAGTGGTCCCTTCTAACGCCGTCAGCTGCCCAGCAGGCTGTCAATTGCTGGCGGTTCATGTCCCTTCCCCCATTGCCATGTGCTGCTCCTGCCCTCTGCCTTGGAGCTGCTTCCGGGAGCCTCCTGTTTGCTGTGCAGGAGCCGGAGAAAGAAGGGCTAATATCAGGGTGTCCCCCTGCTCCTGCACCCAGCTAACCTCTTCTCTGCATAAAGCAGGGTGGGGACATGGATGGAGAGAGATAGAGAGAGCCTGGGGCAGCAGCTGCTGTCTCAACTTCCTGATCAATTTATAAAGACAATGTACTTAAAAGTAGTGTCAGCTTATTTAAACGGGCAATGCGTATCTCTCTCTCTCGCCAGCATACAGGATGTGTGTCTCTGTCTGCTATGCTGTCTCCCCTCCCTCCATTCATGATGCCTTGTAGAGTGTGAGGCTACATTAACAATACCGTGTTAACCCTTGAGGGCTCAGCCAAAAGCTAGTTCATCATTTAGGAGTAAGGCATTCCCTGGGAAATATTCCACCCCCTTCTACACCTCAACCAAGCTTCATAATCATCATTGCTGTGTACTGTATTGTTTATTTAAAACGTATACCATGTGCATATATACATAAAAAATAGTTTCTGTTTGGTGAAAAATATTTTCCTGGAACCTAACCCCCTCTATTTACATTAATTCTTATGGGGAAATTGGATTTGCTTAACATCATTTTGCTTAAAGTTGAATTTTTCAGGAACATAACTACAATGTTAAGCAAGGAGTCACTGTACTATAAACAAATTTACAGCTATAGCACAGAGATCAAGTAGGAAAAAAAAATGTTGACCACTTGCAAAGCAAGGGAAGAAAGTGCTCCTACTAACCACTATGGCTGGTAAAAAGAAACTGAGAGGGCATAGGGCCAGTGGTGCCTGATATACCGACGCAGGAGCACGGCACTCCAGATATCATTAAGGCAAAATGCTCCAATAACTGTGCATGTAGGCACGCACACACCTAGAATAGAATCAACATAAGAAAGCAGCTTAAGAAGAACAGCAGCTATGGTGAAATGAATGGCACATTTTATATCTTAGAGCTAAACTTTCAGGCTCTTAGAGCTCAAGCAAACTTTGCTGCATCAGTTATACTTGGGTCACGTTATGAAGATTTTCTTTGCAACCATAAGAGCTAGAGATGTTTTGTTTTTTTAAAAGAAAGCTGAGACTCTGAAAAACAACTAAGAGGTCTGTCCATCCCACTGCTAATTGTGCAGTGGGGGCATACAAGGCATACCCCACTTTGGGAAGAGGTTACTTACTGTATTGGAGGTTCTTCACCATGTGTGGTCCGTATCTGGATTCTAAACGTGGGTGTGCATGCGTACTATTTGCTGGAGCCGGAACCGTTCATAGTAGTGTCCACTGACCACCGCATCCGAGGTTTTAAGAAGCTGTGCAGGTCGACACCGCTCCAGTTCCCTCTTATCTGGCAACAAAGAAGCTCAGAAAGCGGGGAAAAAAGAGTGGGATTGGAATCACGATAAGGACCACACATCTTGAACAACCTGCAGTTACACTAAGTAACCGCCTCTTCTTCGAGTGGTGGTCCCTATGTGAATTCCAAACGTGGGAGAGTAGCGAGTAGTGCACAGGTAGGAGGCGGCTGCAAAAGCCTGGAAGAAGAGCTAGTACAAAGAACAACATGGCCCACTACAGCATCCATTGACGTGGCAGAGGAGATGGCATAATGAGCAGAAAAGGTGTAGACCAAGGCCTAGGTGGCAGCCCAACACATGTCATGCCACGGGACATCCACCAGGAATGTGGATGTAGCAGCGTGAGCCCATGTGGAGTGGGGCATGACTTCCACCTGGGGAGGGAAGGAAGAGAAATATGGGAGAGTATATAGCAGTCCATTATGCAATAAGAAATCCATTTTAAGAGGTGTTGCAACAAAAGGGTGTGACCACAGCAATGTTTCACAATAGTGATAAAAAGCCAGTCGGGAGCCCCAGAAAGCACTGGATACTCTGGAGGTAAAAACTAAAATTTGCAGCAGACATCCAGGGTGTGAAAACACTATCCTAAGGCCGGCAGTCTAGGGTAGAAGGTGGGGAAGTGCACACACTGGTTGAGGTGACATGGGGCGGCAACTCTGGGAAGGAATTTGGGATGGAGACAAAGGGAGACCTTGTCCTTGTTCAAAACAGTAAAAGAGGTTCCTGCTATCATGGCTTCTAGGTTCACTAACTTGCCTTAGAGAGGTGATGGCCACCAAAATCACCTTCATGGAGAGGTGGGAAAGGGAGCATATTGCAAGTGGTTCAAATGGTGGTTTGGTGAGGGCCCAGAGGATGTGGTTAAGATCCCAGGGAGGAGTAGGCTTTCATGTGGTGTGGAATGCATTGAGAAAGCTATGAAAAAAGAATGAGGTAGTCGGGTGGGTGAAGACAGAGAAATCGAAGCACTAAGTACCGCCAGGTGGATGTGGACAGAAGAGTGGGCAAGGCCAACTGATGGAGGTGGAGGAAGTAGTCTAGAATGAAGATAGTCCAAGGGGAGCCATTGGTGCTGTGCTCAGACGACAAAACAGCACCTTTTGGCTTGGTAACATGCCCTAATAAACGGGAGGTGACTCTGGAAAAGGATGCCACGAACAGGAGAGGAACATGTGTTGTCTATGCATGAGCCTTATCAAGTACCAATACCGGCACGGCGAGGAAGGGACTCTGAGAAGAATCGCGCAATTTTGCCGTACTTCATGGAAGACATTGGGAAATAGACTGGAAAGCATAGCATAGGCTGGGGGCCCAGGGAACAAGGAGAGCATTGCCTTAGGAGCCTGAGCCAAGAGCACCTATGGAGCAAAAGAGGGGAAGTTTGTAGTTTTCTGGCATGGCAAAGAGGTCCCAAGTTAGCATGCCCCACAGGCAGAAAAGGGAGTGGAGTTGTAAAGTTTCCACTTGTGATTGGCATGGAAGGAGCAGCTGAGAGCATGTCTGCCACAAAGTTGCTTGTGCCGTGAAGATATACTGCCTGCAATATAATGTCATGCTGGAGACCCCAGTTCCACAGGAGGATGGCCTTCACAGAGACGGGGGATCAGGCTCCACCCTGCTTGTTGATGTAAACAATAGCAGTCATGTTGTCTAACAGCAGCTGTACATAGCATGATTGAAGGAGAGGTAGGATGGCCGGAAGGCAAGGCAGATTCCTTGCAGCTCTAGGATGCTGAGATGCATCCGTGCTTCCCTGGGTGCCCAGAGGCCCTGAGCCACGTGGTCATCTAGATGAGCACCCCAATCAACAAACGAAGCATCTGTTGTGAGAGTAACAGGGGGTGTAGGAGGTGTAAATGGAACACCAGCCAAAAGTGTAGCTGGATTGCGCCACCGGGCGAGAGAGGTGAAAACTGGTGGGGGAATGAGGACTCGTTTGTTGAGATGGTCGTACTGCAGGTTATAGATGGACCAAAGCCACAGTTGGAGGCAGCACAGATGGAGATGGTGTATGGGGAATGGAGGTGCAGGCTGCCATATGACCCAGGAGGGAGAGACAAGACAGATGTGGGTACACGGGTGGCAGCAGAGCTACACAAGGAAGGTGGTGAAGCATTCTGAGGGAAGGTAAGCGCAGGCTGCAATGACACTTATAAAGGTGAGGGAACAGGCATAAGTGTGAAGATAGACTTTTCCTCATTGAAGCAAACCCCTAAGGCGCCAAGGAGGGTATGCAGGGTGTGAATAGTTGTGGAGAGATGGGCTTGGGATGATGACATGAAGAGCCAATCGTTTAGGCATGTGAACACAGAAAGGGCCACGAGGTGCATATCAGCTGACATGAGTGCAAAGATCTTTGTGAAGATGCCGGGTGCATTAGCAATCCCAAAGGGCAGGGTCCAAAACTGATAATGAAAGCATTTGATTGTGAAGCGGAGGAACTTGCGATGAGCAGGGTGGATGTCGATATGGAAATATAAATAAAGAATGCCTTCATACTGTGAACCAAACTCCATGGGTGGAGGCAGGGAGGAGTAAGAGGAGGAAATAATGAGGGGGAGGGTGAACCATGGGGAAATAGAAGTTACAAATAAATTTGTTCAGAAGGCAGAGATCCAAAACAGGACCAAGGCCACCCTCTTTCTTCGAAAAGAGGAAACAGGGAGAATAGAAGCCCCGGCAACACCGGAGTTGGAGGGCATATACTTCCTTCTGTAGGAGACGAGGAGGGCATATGCTTCCTTCTGGAGGAGGGGAGAGTGCAGTAATGTGGTAGGGTGCTACCAGGATGGGCAGGAAGGAGATAAACTCAGTGAACAATGTCCAGCACCCAGCAAGTAACCTTGCCCCAGTTGTGAGCAAAGAGAGCAAGGTGACCCATGAAAACCACCTGTAGAGTGGTGGGAAAGTTGGGAGGTTCAGGGATCTCAGGGAAGGAGTCAAAATGGCTGCTTCGAGAAATGTTGGAGATAGATGAAGCAGCAGTGGCAGGGTAGCAAGGTCGCTGGGTGCACAGGCGGCACCAAGAAGAATCCTGTGGGTGCTGAGAATAGGGCTGGTAGTAAGTCTGGTATGCGGTCTGAGGGTGGGGTTGGCAGGGGGGATAAAGGCTCAGGGACCGCAAAGTGGCACAGGAGTCCTTGAGAAAATGTAGGGACTTGTCCACCTTGTAGCTGAACAACTTACGGTTGTCAAAGGGGAGGTCCTCAAGGGTGGTTTAGACCTCTTTCGGGAAGCCACTGGATTGAAGCCAGGAATCCCAGTGAAGGATAACCCTGGATGCTAGCAAGCAGGATGCATGATTGGGAGCATCGACCACAGCCTGGACAGCAACCTTGGCCACCAACTTGCCTTCATCCATTTGGCATCCTAAATCTTATTGCTTCTCTGTGGAAAGGAAGGCCCGGAAATCTGCAAGCTTGGACTATGACAGGAAGTCATACTTGGCCCAGATAGCCTGGTAGTTGGCAGTGCAGAATTGAAGGCCAGCGGAGGAGTAGACCTTGCAGCCCACGAGGTCCAACTTCTTAGCAGCCTGATCAGCGATGTGGACCGTAGGTGGAGTTGGCGGGTGCGCTCGGTCGCAGGTTGGACCACCAGCAAGTTAGGGAGCGGGTGAGTGAAAAAAAGTCCACGCCCTTAGAGGGAATGCAATAGCAACATTCCACCCACTTCAGTATAGGGCACAGAAGGCTGGGGTATGGCAAACAGTCTGGGCCAGTTGTAAGAGTGCATTGTGAATGGGGAGGGCAATACACAAGGGTCCAGGAAATAGTAGGCTATCCAAGAATTGATCCAGTAGGTCCTGGACATCTTGGACAGGCATATTGAGGGTGGTGGCCATATGTCAAAATAAGTCCTGGTACTGCATTAGGTCAGCAGGAGGTGAGAGTATAGAAGGAATGATGGCATTATTTGGTGACTAGGAAGTGCCCACACAGGGCTGATGAGGTCACCGTCAGTGCCACCAGAGAGCCTGTGGGTCCTCAAATCTGGAGGAAGGGGCCATGTGCATTGGGGGTGGACAGTGTTACAAGTAAGGAGGCATGCCACGGTCATGCTAGGGCTTCCACATGGCCCAGAATGGCCCAGCATATGGGTTGCCAGGTGGCAATGGTGCTCGGGCGTAATGGTACCATGGTTCAGCCAGCGGGGCGTATGCAGGAAGCAACAGATGGCACCAAAAGGCTGTAGGATTGTATAGGCGAGAATGCAGTTTTCAGTTCAGAACACCATTTAGATTCAGAAGACAGGTCTAGTAGGGGCTGAGCCATCAGGACCGCTGGCACCGTTGGTATGCGAGGACAGTCCAGGAGCAAAAAAGAGACTCCTCTGCAGAGGGGACCAGCGTAGAAGAGCAGAGCAAAGCAGAAGGTTGGAGAAGGAACAACTTGTCCATGGGGGATGGTAGACAGATAGCAACAGAGGTCCCAGGACATGAGTACGGCAACATAAGCTCAGCCGTTGATGTAAGGAGAGACAAGTGTCTTGGCATGCATGATACCAGGTAGGTATGTCTGGATGGACCCAGCAGGCTGAAAAGAGCCTGAGGCGATGGAAGTGAGCCAGATACCATGGCCAATAGCCAATGCCAAGTCTTAGACTTGTGCTCAGAGCTGGACTTCTTTGGAACAGGAGTGTCTGAGTTGGCGAGCAAATTCTCATCCGACCTGGCACAGCTCAGGAAGGAAACACTGTGCCTGGAGGTGGTCGCCATCAGGGAGCTGCCTTTGTGCCCACGAGTGTGCTTTTTATACAGCTGGTGCTGGACGTGATGGCTCTGGAGGGGTGTTCACTGCCCGTATTGAACCCCGTTCCAGCAGATCCACGGATCCTGGAAGCACACGTTGCATTGCCTCTTCCATGAGGTTTTTGCAGAGGTGACATTCTCTGGCCTTGCAGATGCGCAACAGAAACAATCGACAAATAGAGCCGTGGGCAGCAATATGTGCCTCACCAAGGCAATGTTGGTGCTCATCGCTCACAGAAAAGGACTGTGGGCATGAAGCACAGTATTTGAACCCAGCTTGCCAGGCAAAAAGTCTCCAGAGGGAGAAGTCCAGGGGAAACAGCTAACTAACTAAAGATAAACAAATAAGTATACTACAAAAAACCAACTAAGGAGAAAAAACTATGTACAATGGACAGAAGCAGTTCTTATTAAATTAAGAACTTTGACAGAGAAAAGACTAACAGACCTAAACTTGACGAGATTTATTCAGACTTGTCAAGGCTAACAGGCCTGGAATTGTCCAAAAAAAGTAAATGCTTTAACTTGTTTTTTTACTGCTTGACCTTTACTGCATTTCTTATCTGATGCAAGGGAGGTGAAGAGGGCAAAGGAGATTGTTAAATGCCAACCTTATGCCATTGCAAACCACGAAGTCTCACATGTAATCGTTCCTTGCAAAACTTCCTAATTAGTCACAGGCTTATTCATTCCATATGAAGCATCATAACAGAAGCTTGCTTGAGTCATTTAGTACGATTTTGTTGCATAAAAAGGTGCGAAGTATTTCTGTTCGGGGTGCGACTCCTGTACTGTTTTAGGACAGTGTAGGACTCAACACCCTCTTGCATTGCAATTGTAATTTGTGGCATACCAAATAAAGGCCTCAGATGTTTCTGATCAAACACAACGCATGTGGTTAATTTCCTCAATAGCACCAAGGAATATGGTTTCCGACTCTGGTCACGTGGCGGTAAGAGGGAACTGGCGCGGCATCGACCCACGCAACCTCTTAAAGCCTCAGCATGTGCGGGTCGATGGACACTACTATGAACAGTTTCGGCTCAGGCATATGGCACACATGGGTACCCACATTTGGAATCCACACAGGGACAATCACTCAACGTAGAAATGCTGGTTTAAGCACAGTGAGTGATAGTATTAGCAGCATGGTGCTGTATACCTTCTCCTGAAGAATCTTGGTCTCTGTGTAGTAGTCAATGGGCTTCTTTGCATAAGGGAGGTCTTCTGTTCCATTCTTGATGTCTGTGCCCTCAAAGACTACACTGGCGCTGCTGGTTAACACGAGTTTCTGACAATGGTTATGGAAAAAGAATAATGTATTAGAGGATAAGCCAAAAGATATATTGTTCACAAAAGCTGCATGAAAACTCAATGAGAATAAAATATTAGCCTATCCTTGGCTAGTTCTACAGAGAATGCATCAGTTTCTTTTAGAGATGCTTTAATTGAAAGTGATCTGAAAATTACACATTATAAAATCCCCATATTCATAACTGAGCTCCATTAGACAGCACATTGCCCTAAAAATCAGAGGAAAGTCCCTATTTGAAGGAATGTATTTATTTCTATGAACTGTTTTAAACACACACAGAAGAAACAAAATATACGTAAACTTCTCATAATACACATGTGATGATGGCAGACCAAATGCCAGCTCTTGCCCATGCTGCAGGCATTAGCTAAGAACTGACAAACTCATAGCTGGATCCGAGACCAGTTCACCTGTATGTTAGTTTTGCTCAAAAGACATATTATCTTATAAGAATGTATTTAATGTTTAGACTCTACAAAATGCTTGTAAAATTCTGCATGCATTAATCTTACTAGTAATGTTGGTATTCCACACTAAGAAAATATGCAAGTTTTGCTTTATAAAACTTTGAAAATACTAAAAAACTCTGAACTTGTGAACCCAGGCACCGAAATTATACATCTCAGTCATCCCGAAGAACTATCAAAATCAGATGGGTCATAAAAGAACCATTGCAATACAACGGACTGGTTAATGGCCCTATCACATATGGGAAATTCTAATCAAACAAAGTCACAGGAAGATTTTTTTTTAAATCTCTTTGCAGTTTGAACTCTCACAGGGCCAGAGCTACCAAACTGAAGCCAGAGATCCCCAGGGGCTGCCTCCTGGGTCTGCTCTGAAAGACACTTTGAATTCACAGATTACAACAATTCTGTCATTTTTAGAATTTAGAGGATAAGGCATTTGTGTGTATACATTTGCTTGCTTTAAGCTGTAATTAACATCTTTTTTCCCCTAGTTAATAAACCTTTAGATAGTGTATTACAAGATTGGCTACAGGCATTGTCTTTGGTGTAAAATCTAGGGTACCAATTGATTTGGGGTAAGTAACTGGTCTCTTGGGATTCGAAGTAATGTGAATATGGTATGATTTTTGGTATACATAACCATTTATCACTAAGTCCGGTTTGTCTGGCGGGAAGAGAGACTGAGAGGACTGTCTGATTCTATTCTAAACCTGTCACAGTGATCCAGGAGTTCACATTTATTACTGGCTTGGTGAAATCTAATTATATAATACACCACCAGTTTGCGATATCTGCCCTGGTTTTGACAGTCTACCCTGAGTTAGAAACTCATGGTCGTGAACAACTGCAGACTGACTAACAACATAAACTTCTCGTAATATAGACTACTCTAGGGATTTTATAATCCTACCGAAGTAACAAAATGCTTCAGAACGAAACAGGTGAAGTGGACACTTCAGAAAATTTCCAGCGCTGTCAATCAAGAGGGAAAAATAGTTTCCAAGGAGAACTTGAATGCCCACTTAGCCTGCTTTCCTGGCACATTTCAACTCTAAATACCTCTTAAAAAGCACATATTGGTATTTGCTAGTCTTTAAAGTATCTTTGAAAAGATTTTTATGCTGCATTTATTGGATTATGATATGACCCAGCTGATGTGAAATGGGAATTCAAAGATACATAGATGATCAGAAATACAATTAACCAAATTACCCTCTAAAATACGACTTCTTAATTTTTTACAGTTGAAAAGACTTTCTGTTACTTTCTGTCTAACAAGTTCTAGACTCAGACATATTCCTTGTTCTGATGAATCCCAATCCGAAGACCTGAAGGTAAACAATGCATGGCTCATTTTTCTCAGCAGCCTATTATAGAAAGAAAGCAATTGTGGGGTGGGAGTCCATACTTGACATGCATTATTTAATTCTGTGTATTGTTTTAGTTAATTCTGTATTTCCACCCAGTGACTGTACGACAGGGTTTTCATAAGCAACCTTCCCTTCACCAAAAAAATAAAATCTTTCATTCATCCAGTGCTCAAGGATTTCAATAGGCAGAAATTGAAATAAAAAGCTCATGTGATGTCGGCAAGACCAAGGAGAAAATGGTGCAACTGTCTTACAGCTACTATTGGAGTCATTAAGTTCACGTTTCTCTAATGCTGCTATTGCTCTACAGCTTTATATCAGAACTTCAGCATCTCACTCCCCCCGCCCCCTCACCATATATGCTTTTCTACTCTTACCTGAACCCCAGCTTCTTTACAGGCTTCAATGACTGTTTTGGTCCCAATAAAATTCACCTTGTAAAACAGATCTCTGTTGTCACTGGAAGGTGCTGGTGAAGCACAGTGAAAAGCCACTTTCACACCCTGTAGAGCTGGGAACAGGTCCTAGGGGGACAGATGAGAAAAGGCACCAGTGAAAACATCAGGAGTACTTTCCATTTGGAAAGTATATAGGTTACATGAACACACACATGATCACATTTTTCTTGTGAAACAAAACAGCCACATCATCTTCATGAAGCTGAAGAGCTGAGATACAGGACCAGCTCTTGTATCTCCAGATCTTTTCTGCTAGGCAGGAAGCTCCATTTGTGTTTTTCCCCCCAGGAAAAAATCCAGAAGCTTCCTAAGGCTTGGAGACTAGCCACGAACTGCTAGTCAGGTGCAGGCAGAAGGCCAAGGACACCTCAGATAGGAGTTAAAAACTCAGCATAGAATCTTTCCAAGGATTTAACCCCCAAATCCCAACATTACTGCCCAGTTTTATGGTGCATCCCTCAGGAATACATCATGTCTGTGTAAGAGACCTCTTTAAGACACATGCAGAAATTTATTTCCAAGACACATCGTAATGCATGTCTCCACATTGGAAGGCAGGTATAAGCCCTGTCTTTGTACAGACACAAGCTAAAACACCCAAGGACTGTTCCAAAGAGTTCAAGAAGAGTGTCCCCTTAGAGATCATTTTGAGCCACTGGTGAAAGAAAAGCGAAGGACTGCACTAGCAGAGAGGGGACATAGTTGACCACCCTTTCACAAAATCGTACTGCAACCTTTCCAGGAAATACTGCTGTAGTGTTGACCTTCCTATCTTTCAAGGAACACATTACATGTCTCATACAAAAACTGAGTCAATTATGTTGGTGAATGTGCCTCTACAAGATCCTAAACTCAGTCACTTTTGTTCCCTAACAAAGTGTTATATTTGTCAGTTCTGTTCATACTATACCTTTTTACTGCAGAGATCTCCCAGGAAAAACTGCACTTTATCATTCTCAAACCCCTTTTGGATATCAAACACATTGACTGTGTAGCCTTTCTCCAGCAGCCTCTCCACCATGTGTTGGCCTAAGAATCCTGAGCCACCTATCACGGTGCATTTCTTACTGGCCTGCAGAGGCAAGAAGGGGAGAGAAGTATCATCATAAGCAGAGACACTTGTGAAGTCTTTCAGTAACCTCAGGCTTCAACTTCACAGGATCATAGGAGTGATGATCTCATTTGCTTGGCTGAAGTTCAGAATTCCAATTTTCCACTGCAGCAGTTAGACAAGTTAGTAATCAGGCTGATCAGAGGAATCTGAATCCAGGTATTAAGTGACTCACTGAGGTCCACTTCAATGGATACAGTGTAGTAGACATGCACAGCTTGTGTCCTTTGTAAGAAAATCCTGTCTCATTCTCTCTCACTAACTAGGTTTATCCTCACTACATTTACCTTCCCAAGAGCTAGATTATAGTGCAAAAATTAATTAGACATTTATTTTGTTTAATTTCCCAGTTCTTGTATCAAGCAGGCTGAAACTGCTCAAGAGCCATAGACATGGGAAACAAGAGCTTAGCCATCCCTAAAAATATAATGAACCAATCCTATTTGACTTTATGTATGAATACGCAAACCATGTAATGCCACCATAGGCGCTGACTTTAGCCGGCGCCAGTGGGTGCTCGCACCCACTACCACTGGCCCCGCCCCTTCCCCACCCCCATTCCAATCCCTTCCCTAAATCCCCACCCCGCCTCCTCCCCCGGGCAGACTGCGTTTCCCCTCCACACCCAGGCTTGCAGCAATCCTGGGAGAGAGGGAGGAGAAGGAAAGCGGTGTTTGGCTCAGGGGAGGAGGCAGAGCAGAGGTGAGCTGGGACAGGGAGGCTCAGGGAGGACTGCAGCAAGTAACCGGGGGAGAAGCAGGGAGGCACAGAGGAACCGCTCCCTGCCCCAGCTCACCTCCGCTCTCCCTCCTCCCACAAGTGCACGGCCACTCCGCTTCTCCCCCACCCCAGGCCTGCCGTGCGAAACAGCTGATTCGCGCAAGCCGGAGGACAGAGGCGGAGCAGCAGCGGCGGACTTGGGCAGAGTGGAGGTGAGCTGGAGCGGGGAGCTGCCAATGGGTGCTCTGCAGCCACCAATTTTTCTCTGTGGATGCTCCAGTCCCAGAGCACACACAGAGTCGGCGCCTATGAATGCCACTAATTTGGCTCAGATATAAAACAAATACATTAGTTTCCAAATATTAGAAAAATCTATTCAGCTTCCTGTAAACAGGAGCTGGGATTCTTGGGCTTTGCAACATGCCAGCTGTCTATCCCCTCCCCCATTCTGTCAATGGGGACCACTCTTTATATATTCCTCTTGCTCACTCATACATAAAATCTCAATCTCTAGAGCACTCAGATCACAGAATTCTTGTCTACCTCTATACATTGCCTACACAGTATGAAATACATGTATGTATCTACAAACCAAAGGATAGATGATAGATGCAGTTGTACATCTATTTGCCCTAATTGTGTCCTAAAAATCAGTGAGAACGAAGTCCACTCTGGCTGTCAGTAGCTCCTCGTCTCCAGAGATTTCCTTCATATATACCTGTAAACCTCCCACAAATTTAGCTTGCTATAGTTTATTCCAATAGAGTTTCATTCTCAGGGATGGAGAGGAGTAAGTGAAACTAGCTCTCAGATAAAGCTTGAAACAGGACTAATGGGCCCAAAACCAGGAATGCAGTCAAGCAGATACCGCTTATCCTTTTAATTAATCCTTAGCCTCTCTTCTATGGAGACATTGGTCAGAGTCAATATCAGGTACTCTGATCTGGGTACTCTCCTGCCTGAAATAAAACCAGTGGCCTATCTGCTAGGCACCAGCACAGAGTGAGCAACTGAGGCTTTGCAGAAGAGCTCTGTACAGAGAACCCTCTGTCCTGGTTGCACATACATTTGCTCCTATTGTTTACTATGCAAAAAACTTGCCTCACCTAATCTACAGAGTTCAAGGGGAAAATTATCCCAGTGAAATTGCCCGAAGCAGTTGATTGTTCAATGGGTTCTAAGTGCTGTGTCTTTAGAGAGGGATCCCATTGCAGAGTGCCAGTTTTCCAGATGGAGATGAGAGAAGTCTACTCACTTGTTCAGCTATGTCAAAGTTCAGTGCTTATTCTGAGGGGTCTCTGAACTAGTTGTGTAAAGCACTGCAGCGATCAGAGATGTCATAACTATGAGGAGTGAGGAAGCCATCTGATGCCATAGCATAGATTAGAAAGTCCCAACTTGTGCGTGTGTGCTACTCTTACCTATGCCCCAGTAAGAAGCAGCATTACAACTGCCACTGTGAAACGTGCTCAACCTTTTATTTCATTCACCCTTACTTTCTTCTCTCTCAGTTTCACTTGTCCTTATTACAGAAAAGCTTTAAAAAAGTAATAATATAAAAAGAATCAGGAAGATAAATATGCCAGTATTTCCTCTGAAAACAAACAGTTGTTGTACAATAGAGCTCATATTTGAGGAGTACAATTTTCCTAAACCCAAGAAGTTACATGAACTAAATTAGATTTTGTCCTTTCCCTATTTTAACTCCCTGCACTCGCACTAAATATCAGAGTGACAGGATTACAATGGCTCTAGCAAATTCTGAGGACATGGTTTTGTGACGCAGGATGGAGTGGGGTGGATCTGACCTGGGAGTTCCACTGGGACTGTCTGCATTGGGGATGGGAGACTTTCCTTGAAAGAAGATACCTGAAGCTGTAACTTGAGACTGGAGGGGCACTGGGAGAGGTGATACCTTCTGTCCCGGAAACTGGACAAAGGTTGGGAGAGTGGCCGGTGGGAGTCTGGATGAGACAGCTGCAGAGGTTTGGAGTTAGGAGTTGGCTGGGAAAGAGAAGGGAGCCACAGGTCTGGGGTTTAATCTCCCTGCCCCCCAGAAGGACCTGACTGTGGGGTCCTGTTTTGTTTGTGCCTACAAGCTCTGGTTTGGACTGTGTTCCTGTCCTCTCGAATAAACCTTCTGTTTTACTGGCTGGCTGAGAGTCCCGGTGAATCACAGGAAGTGGGGGTGCAGGGCCCTGACTCCCCACACTTCATGACAGGTTTAAAATAGAAAACAACAAAAATAGTCAGACTATCCATCTGCACAGTATCAAGGTACAATCCTATTGTAATTGAATCTCCAGACCTGTGAATTTTGTAGTGTAGATGAAGCCTAAATGTGTGTGAGGCACATCCCTGAATCTTGTTAAAACTGCATCAGTAGCAATCATGTTATAAATAGATCCCCTGACAACTCCGGGTTCATTTCCCACTAGTAATACCTAGAGTGAATATTCCAGCATCCTGGCAGACAGTCCCTGACTTCCCTGGGTAATTACCAATTTGTCTTCTGGTTGTGGAGAAACTTCCAACAAAAATAAGTGATGCTTAGGAAACAAATTTAGAAAAAAATATTTCCTTTGAACTTACTTGTCTGAGTTGTGTGGCCATTTCTTGGAGGATTCACTGCAAATCCAATTCCTAAAAAAAAGAAAAATTATGTTAATTCTTTAACATATCACATTTAATTAACAAATTTATGAGTGGTGCAAAGAACTTAAACACCTGCCATTTAAACTGGAAAACAGATTTTTCCCATACAACATTACCACAGCAGATGAGTAACTTGAATCAATTTTGTACACTTTACTCATCAGCATTGTCCTCATAAGGAGAACACACTGGTTTTGTGTAGGTCCCACAAAAACAAAATGGCTATTTTTTATAAAACTTCTCAGCAACATAGATGAGCTCGTCTTATTATTTTAAGCTCCAGAAAATACATGAATTATTTAAATTCAATTTGATATCAAGATTCTCCACCAAACGGCTTATATAGCTCAAGTAATTGTGTATTTGTGGGGAAATGCCTCTTAATCAATGAATCCTTCTCATTTTAGCCAGTTTAAACTGCCATGTTATCTCTGAATTGAACAATGTAAGCACATCGGCCAACTGTGCAATATAATTCCCAGACAGCAACCTGGGAGTGAAGCAGACGCTCCCTGCAAATGTGGGGGATTGAGGGATGGTATTGGGACTCAGCCAGGAAATTGAAACCAAGGAATACTCGTGGCACCTTAGAGACTAACCAGTTTATTTCAGCATAAGCTTTCGTCATCTATAGTCCACTTCATCGGATGCATAGAATGGAACACACAGAAGTAAGATGCATTTATATGCACAGAAAAAGTTGGAAATTACCATACCAATTCTAAGAGGCTGTTTAATTTGGATCAGCCATTATCATCAGGGGGAAAAAAAACCTTATGTAATGAAAATCAAGTGGATCTGTGTCTGACAGTTGACAAAAACCTGTGAAAGATACTTAACTAGTACATAAAGATACTTAAATTAGTGTAATGACTAAGCCATTCACAGTCTCTGTTTAACTCTTGGTTGATAGTGTCCAATTTGTAAATTAATTCCAGTTCCTCAGCTTCTCGTTGGAGTCTGTTTTGGAAGTTTTTCTGTTTTAAAATTGACACCTTCAAGTCTTTAATAGAATGGCCAAGGAGACTGATGTGTTCTCCTACTTCCAAAACAGACTCCAATGAGAAGCTGAGGAACTGGAATTAATTTACAAATTGGACACTATCAACCAAGGATTAAACAGAGACTGTGAATAGCTTAGCCATTACACTACTTGAATGTATTTCCCTAGTCCTTGGTTACACTTGCACTTTATAGCACTATAAAGCTGCCAGGAGTGCTATACCTTACTTCCCGTCCAGACTGGCGAGGCACGTAGAGCACAATAAGTCCGCGGCTGTAGCGTAGCGTACCTGGTAATCCACCTCCGCACAGGGAATAACATTTGTAGCGCTCCTGCTGTAGCGCAACAGTGCCAATGTGAACACCCAATGTGCAGTGACTGGCCCCCAGGCAGTCGTTCCCGTTCCAGCCACTCTGGTCATCACTTTCAAACTCTTTTGCCCTGTCCTCTGGTGACCAACTGTCAGACCCACCCTTTAAATACCCTGGGAAATTTGAAAATCCGCCTCCTGTTTGCTCCAGCCAGGTGTGGAGTGCATTTTGCCTGTATAGGTTCAACCTTGAGTTCTCCATCATCAGTCTTATCAGCGGCTGACAGACGGAGAAGACTGAGGAAGAGGCCGCGTAAAAGCAAAGAAGACTTGCTAAACCAAGTGATACAGCAGTCAGTGCAAGAGAATCGAGTTGCACAGAAGTGGAGGGTGAGTGAAAGGAAGTTCTGCCAAGAAAACGCAGGAAACCACAGAAAGGCTGATTACAATAATGGAGTGACAAGAGGACACTATGTAGAGGCTCATTGACATGCAGGAGGAGCAATACCGCCCTCCCCCCCCCTCACGAATCAGTTACCCCCAAACCCTTCCCACTCTGTCCCCTCCAACCCACTCTCACCAACATCCAGGTTATCACCGCCCACAGCTGCCTCCAACATCCATATCTTCACTGCCCAACCACGAAAACCAAGACCCTTATCCACTGCACTCGACCCCTATCAACATGCCTTACTGCCATCTGGAAGTGCAGTTCGGAGGGCACAGCAATCCAGAGAGAATCACAGAGTATGAGATCTGGACATACTCGACTCTGTGAGTGACCCGGTTTCCACCTCACCCACCCCACCCCTTCCCTTACACATTCTGCATAAACTTATTTTCTGCAAATGAAGTGGCTGTTCAATAAATGATTTGTGTTTTCAATAATTTTTTTTTTCATTAAGAGTACACAGAGTATTGGTGCCTAAAGAAAATTATATGTGTTTGCCTAGGGAAAAAAATGAGCACTACTGCACTTAACTGCCATGCACAGCAAGAAACATTAGAACTGGCTGTCAGCCTCAAATTGCTCCCTCAAGCTTCATGCTGGGCTGCTCTGAGAGCCCTGTTCTCTGGTTGTGCAAATGTGGTCTCCAGGTGTTGAATCTCCAAGGCCTATGCCTGAATGAAGCTTTTGCCCTTCCCTTCACAAATATTATGTAGGGTACAGCATCCGGAAATAACTGCAGAGATACTTCCCTCAGCCAAGTCTAGCTTTCCATAAAGACTTAAGCACCAGCGCACTTTCAAACATCCAAAAGCACACTCCACAGTCATTCGGCACTGGCTCAGCCTGTAATCAAACCTTTCCTGGCTGCTGTCCAGGCTCCCTGTGCAGGGTTTCATGAGCCACAGCAATAAAGGGTAAGCGGGGTCGCCAAGGATCACAACGGGCATTTCGACTTCCCCTACAGTGGTCTGGAAAAAACGTCCCAGCTTGCAGCTTTTTGAACAGGCCGGTGTTGCAGAAGATGCGTGCACCATGCACCTTTCCGGGCCAGCTTGCATTAATGTCATTGAAATGGACCCGGTGATCCACATGCACCTGGAGAACCATGGAGAACTGCCCCTTCAAAGCCAGTCACGGGTGTCATGCACATTACCAGGAGTCAGTTTTTCTGAGCAGGATACAATTAATGGCCTGCAAACTTGCATCAGCACGACTCCAACGGTCGATTTCCCCACCCTAAAGTGATTAGCCACCGATCAGTAGCTGTCTGCAGTTGCCAGCTTCCAGACTGCAATGGCCACCCGCTTCTCCACCAGCAGGGCAGCTCTCAATCTCGTGTCCTTGCGCCGCAAGGTAGGCTCGAGTTCTGCGCACAGTCCCATTAAAGTAGCTTTTCTCATCCAAAAGTTCTGCAGACACTGCTCGTCATCCCAGACTTGCATGACGATGTAATCCCACCATTCAGTGCTTATTTCCCATGCCCAAAAGTGGTGTTCCACGGCCGTGAGCATGTCCATTAATGAGACAAGCAATTTTATGTCTGATTCGTTACACAACTCGATCTCATCATCAGACTCCTCACTGTCACTTTGCATTTTAAGGATCAACTCCCCTGTAATACGAAATGTGCTGGTGAGACTCGTCAGAATGTCCCTCAGCAGTGTGGGCTCCTTTCCGGCAGACCAAAATGGACGACAGAGCACACAGCACAGAAACCATTGAAAGATGGTGCCAGAGGTGGACGGAAACACAGGGATTGCTGGGATGTGACGCGAAGCATCACGGGGAGTTGGAACAGGATCCAGAATGCCCTGCAACCCACGACCCCTTCCCATAAAGCACTGCATCACAACGGGAAGAAGTGCTCTGTGGGATACCTGCCCATAATGCACCGCTCCCAATGCCGCTTGAAGTGCTGCGAATGTGGCCATGCCAGACCGCTTGCGGATCTCAATGTGGACACCCTGGAGCGCTATCCCTATAGCTGCATACAATTGCACGTATAACCAAAAGTGCTATACAGTTGCAAGTGTAACCAAGCTCCTAGTTAAGTATCTTTCACAGGTTCTTGTCAACTGTCAGACACGGATCCACTTAATTTTTCACTACAAAAGGTTTTTTTTTTTTCTTCTGCTGATAATGGCTCATCCAAATTAAACAGCCTCTTAGAATTGGTATGGTAATTTCCAACTTTTTCTGCTTTGTGTATATAAATGCATCTTACTTCTGTGTGTTCCATTCTATGCATCCGATGAAGTGGACTATAGACGACGAAAGCTTATACTGAAATAAACTGGTTAGTCTCTAAGGTGCCACAAGTATTCCTTGTTTTCTTTACGGATACAGACTAACACGGCTGCTAATCTTAAACCAGGAAATTGAGTGAGTTTCTAGGTTAGGAAGAGGCTCCTAATGATCCCTGCCTCTTCCAGCCCCTGTAGGTCCCTCTCTCTGGCCTAACCCCCAACTCATGGTAGACACTCCAGCCTCTCTGGCTCCCATTCTTGCCTCCCCTCCCAAGTATGTTTATTATGTGACCATTTCAGGGGTGGAGGCTAGACCTTCCTCTCCCCCGCCAGTTCTACCACTCTGGGAGCAGCCACACTGGGCCCAGCAATAACTACTGCAGATCTGTTGAGGCCAATCAGCAAAAGCAGAGGAACCAGTGCCCACATTGTTTATCCTTACCCAGGACAGGATTGAACCAGTATAATATAAACATACTGTCTAATAATAATGGTAGTGCAAACTCCAAAATTGGAACTAAGATTGTGGAGAGCACTATACAAACTGAAAGAGAAACAATCCCAACCCTGAACTGCTTACAAGTTAAAGACCAAAAGAATGAGACAATAACATAAGAAAATGAATCTGGTGAGGTTTGTTTTCAAACTGGGGAAGACTTGTCCCTACCCCAGCTATGATTAACAGGCTGGAGTTTGTAGATATAACAGCAAAGGTGATTCTTAAGAAAGAACCTGAGGTTAAGTTAGTGGTTTTTAGGATTTTATCAGAGAGATTTTGGCAGGGAAGAGTAGTATTATCAGTCCCCCGTCTTCAAAAAATCAGTGTGGCCTGAAAAATCATTAGATTGGCTTAAAATTCATGACTTATTTTACATGATAAAAGATTTCTGTGCTTCACAGTACTTGCTTCCTCACCATGAGGGCTAGAAACTTTCTTTTAAAAAAATGAAAACAGATTCTCATGCAGTATATCAGTTCCAGCAGCTGGACTGTTAATAAAAGTACAAGAGTTGGCAACAGAAAGGCAACATGGGAGAGAACCCCAGGTGAGTCCCTGCCCCACGGAAGCCCAAGGGGATAACACCCCTCCCAACATCCATATTAAAATGATACATGTAAATGGCAAAAACATTCCATAACTCCCCCTGTCCCTATAGCTCAAGGACTCCATTACCCTGACACACACCCCCCACGAAAACCAGGCTTCAGGACCCCCCACCCACAGGCCCCTATGGCTCTGAACACCCACCGTCCCACCAGCTCTACTCCTCCCAGTCCACCCCACAGCTCCTGCCAGCCCTGCCACCTCCCAGCTCACCCGTGCCCTCAGCCTCCTGCCACAGCTGTTCCTCACCCATACCTTGCGCACAGCGCTAGGGTGACCGGATGTCTCAATTTTATAGGGACAGTCCCGATTTTGGGGTCTTTTTCTTATATAGGTTCCTATTACCCTCCACCCCCGTCCTGATTTTTCACACTTGCTGTCTGGTCACCTTACCCAGCCCCGAGAAGAAGCAGGCAGGATCCCTACACTGCTGCTACTTTCACCAGCTAGGTCCAGCTTCCCCTCCCCCAGGAACACGCGTTCACCTTTCCACTTCTCCAAACAGCAATGAGCCTTCCCTGTTAGTTCCGCCCTCTCCCCCTCGTCTCACAGCGCAGCGCAGCGCAACCTAGCCTAGCCCCTGGGCCGAGTCTCTGCCGAGCCCCAACGCGCTCACTGATTGGTTTTCCGGATACTCCGCGTCAGCCAATCGACTTGGCGGAAGGTATAATAGACCTATCTCTTCTTCCGAATCCACTCACTGAGTATCTTGACCAATCGGCATACGATCTGGTCTCTAGCGCAAGACCTTTAATCAATGGAAAACATGGTTACTATGGCATCAGGGTAGAAATATTGGCCTATGGGGAAGGCTGCCGTTGATACTGTGCCCGCCCCTTTTTACTGTGCGGTCCTGAGGCGCTGCTCCAGTGGCACCGGCCTGCGGTATGGTGAGTGGGGCGGAGGGCTGTCCGGTCCGGAGGGCGAGCAGGCACAACACGGAGTGGTGCGGGCTATGCCGGCCGCGTGATGAAGTGACTGTAGTGGGGCACAGAAGCGGTAGGCCCTGATGCCTGTCACAGGGACTTAGCAACCCCATTCCCACACAGCGGCTGGGGGAGGTGGGTGAGCCTTGAGGCAGCCCTGAGATCCACGGGGCTGGGTCCCGGCTGGCGTGGTAGGTATAGAGCTCCTACCTGCATCCTTGCCTGTGCTGCAGTGGGGCTTCCAAGGGGGCTGCAGACCCCACATGCGCTGGTCCTCCTCCCACCCTGCTGTAATAACAACACCACCTGGCCCCTATGGAGCGCTTGTCATCAGTTGATCTCAAAGTACTTTACAAAGGAAGGCGGTAGCATTATCCCCATTTTAGAGATGGGGAAACTGAGACACAGAGCAGGGACATTACTTGCTGAAAGTCACCCTACAGGCTAATAACAGTGCTGGGATTAGAACCAGGTCTTCTGAGATCAGTTCAGCGATAAGCCATTAAGCTACACTGTCACAATGTGTTGCTTCTGTTGATCTAAGTGGCATTGCCTACATAGGCAACAGTCCCTAGTGTATGCTGCATGGTCCTGGTCCCAGCTGCATGGCTTACAAAGATATTCTGGTGTGCAGTGTATCATTTTGATCCCAATCATGTAGCCAGGGCCATCCCCATTGGGATGTGGGGCCTGGGACTTCCTCCCCTCCCACCACAGCCCACATCCCCACTCCACCCTTTCCCTTAAGCCCCCACCCCACTTCTTCCTTCCCCAGCGAGCCAGCAGGGAGGGCTGAAGTCATTGCTGCTGCTTCCCACTGGTGAGTGCAGGCCTGACCTCTGTTGCCGGTGCCAGGCCCCTTGCCAACTGCCCAGGCCAACCTAGTGCCTCCCCTCCCCCCGCACAACACACTCACAGAGCTGTCCCTAGGTTATGGCAATTCAGTACGGCTGTCGGAGGGCCCCGCAAAGTGTGAGGCCTGGGGCAGCCACCCTGATTCACGATATCCTTGGGACAGCTCTGCATGTAGCTTGCAAAAATGATCAGTCTCACTGTCTTGGTTTCAATGCACTTATATACAAATAAAGATGGATCATAATATGCAGTGACCTATCATCCCTGCAAGTTATACCTTCAGGCTGGAACCTCTTGTCTTCACAAGCCATACCTCTATCCTTTAAAAGGGAAGCTTGTTAGATTTTTGTGTGGCCACGTTGTCTGTTGTTCTCTGGCTTCTCTGGAAATCACAAGGGCTGAGAATGGAAGCTTCTGGTTTCATACCGGATTGTTCTCCTCTGACACGAGGGTGACCAGATATCCCGATTTTATAGGGACAGTCCGAATTTGGGTTTTTTTTTCTCACATAAGCATCTATTACCTCCCACCTTCTGTCCTGATTTTTGACACTTGCTATCTGGTCAGAGGGTGACCAGACAGCAAATGTGAAAAATCGGGACCGGGGCGGGGCGGTGTAATAGGAGCCTATATAAGAAAAATCAGGACTGTCCCTATAAAATCGGGACATCTGGTCACTCTAAACTTACCTGACACTGAGAGTCTTGTCTGCCTGCTTTGGGAATCTAATTCTAGTGTCTGCTCTTCTGTTAATATTTCAAGGCTTCCAGCTTCAAGAAATCTACATTAGGAGCAGTAGCCCAGAGGAAGAAGACAGGTCCTAAACTTGAACTAACTGAAGACCAGAAGCAGGAGATCAGAGAGGCTTTTGATCTGTTTGATACCGATGGCACTGGGAACATCGATGTTAAGGAGCTAAAGGCAAGATTAAACTTGATGTTAAAGAGAAAAAGGACCTAGACATATATAGACTTAAACTAATCTAAGATGGGGCAGAGGAGGGTTGATCCCATTACAACACAAAGCCACCTCATCCCCACACATCTGCTCTCTGTCACTCTTTGTGCTGTCCCCTTCTCCCATGGGGCTCTTTGGAGCTGGGTTGACAAAAACACACTCTGGAATGTAGTTCCGGGATGTCATGAGTTTTATATGTGTTGGTAGAAGGTCAAAGGTGTTTGGTTATTATGAAAGCCATTTTAGGAGCATACGATTCTGAAAGCCATTGTTAAAGAACATGCCAGTGTCATTCATTTCTGTTTCTCTGTTTGTGATAGAATAGATATTTGGTGCCTCCACCTCACTCGTTCTGTGAAGGAGGATGATTAACCTCGTCTAGGATTTTCCCGCTTTCTACAGCTCCCTCTTCTGCTTCTCTAGTTAAAATCCTGCCTCACTCAGAGGATCATGCAGAAAGGCAAACTTGAAGTCTGCCATTTGTCTCTTCACAAATGAAAGAAAAAGCAGTGTGTGGAGGGGTGGGGAAACTCTCAAATATACCTCTTGCAGTAGTACTTTCCTGAGAGGATTCTAAGTGTTTTTTCTCCTTTGAGAGAAATTTCCATTATATCAGTGGAATGTGGCAGGAGCTGAAGCAACTTCTATATACATGATAGACAAAACCAACTGTTCAGCTTTTTTAAAGAAGATTTATAGAGGAACCAGAATCCCCACTGTTTTAAACTTTCTTTTGAAGGTTTATGTCAAGGTGTAGACCCTAACTCCGTCTGGGCTTAAGTGCTGGTTGAGTTGAGCACGGTAGATTGGAGTTCAGTACAGTACATCAGGGTCACATTCCTTGAAGACTGTGCCCTTTCTTTGCCCTCCAGTTACCTCCCTAGTGGCTCCAGGAAATCTGTATATCTGAGGTTCCTCATCCTGAATGTAGTGTCCACATAGTATAGTGACCAGTAGAATAGGAGAGCTCTCTGTATTTTCCTGTACCCTATCCACATTTGATTTTCTATAGAGAAAAGGTGGTCTTTTAGATCTATTTGTTTTCCCAAACCTTTCACCTAACCAGAACATTTACCCTCTGAGTGGATGTTGGAGTCCTAAGCCAGAAAGATGGAAAACCCAGACCTCAGAAAGTGACTTAGAATGTTAAAGATCAAATGAATAAGGTTAAAGACCTTAGAACCAGGGGGTACAATTTCTCAGGAAGCAGGGGGTGTTGAGTTGGGCTTTTTTCTTATGCAGGAAAGAGGGTCTACAGAACACCAAGAACTTCTCTCTTCTATTAATTTCCCCCATTACTGAGTCCACTTTCTTGCTGGTACTGACTAGAGAAGGCTGGATGCATTATTCTCCAGACATGTCTTCAGAGCTCCTGTATTAGCCAAAGGGGTTGCTGTAAAGACATTCAGCTCTTCCAGGTTGCTAAATGTTATTAGGAGACCATTTTTTCATCACCTGCTCTTTGACCTTGCTGTTTGCCTTGAAGGAAAAAATACCTAATTTAACCACAGCATGGCATAGTTTACCTTTCTTTCTTCTGTACTTCTATTGCCCACTGAGGAGCTAATCTCTTTTCATTGTTTGCAGGTGGCCATGAGAGCACTAGGGTTTGAACCCAAAAAAGAAGAGATCAAGAAAATGATATCAGACATTGATAAGGAAGGAACTGGAAAAATCAGCTTCAATGACTTTTTGGTGGTGATGACTCAGAAGATGGTATGTAACTTGGGACAGTCACAATTAAACCAATTTTACAAGTTGCTGAATGCCTTTCAATTCCTTCTGGCTGCAGTGAGATTTGAAAGGGCTGAAAACTTCCCTGCCTAATCTTAGCAACTACAGAAAATGTATGGTTGCAAACAGGAACCATCCCATCATAGTTGGTAGTGTCTTTAAGATCTTTCTCTCTGATAAGATTGCTTAAAACAAAGGGAGTGGAAAGAAATTAATATAATCAAAAACACACCAAAGAGGAAAAATATCATTGGCCAACAAGAAGAGAGCTGTAGTAAGTTTTGGTAAGTTTGTGAGGATGACCATGATAGTCACGCTGCCAGTACAGTATTTTTCCAAATTTAAGATATCTACTGCCATGATCTGTGTACTGTACCTAAAAATTCTTAGAAAAACTCATTGATAACAAAATAACTTATCTGATAGATGCTTGATGCTGCAAAATTTTAATCATGCAAAGATCTGGTGCTAGATATGAAAGGAACATAAAAGTGACATTCAGAGAACATTATTACATTGGCAAAATTAAGGCTTGCTGAGTGTTTCACTCACTATTTGCATAATTTTCTGATAATTGTTTTTTTTATATTGAATCTTAGCTGAGTTTCCTGTGTTTCTAATGTTTGTTTTGATAACTTCAATTTTTACATTTAAGTTAATGATATGTACTCTTAGACTTAACTACAAGTTAACAAAGTTTTTGGCTATGAACTTGTATGTTGTTTACTTCTTTAAGGCTGAAAAGGATTCCAAAGAGGAGATTCTAAAAGCCTTCAAACTGTTTGATGATGATGAAACTGGCAAAATCTCTTTCAAAAATCTTAAACGTGTGGCCAAGGAACTTGGGGAAAATCTCACAGATGAGGAGCTACAGGTTTGTGCCTTGTATGATTTTTGCCTACATATGTTGTATACATAGTAGTCACTGATTGTATTATTCCATTTCAGATTTAATTAATTAACATTCATTTTTTAGCTGGTGAAACTGCTGCAGTTTCACCTAAATCTGCTGCACTAGAGTGCCACAGAATCCAGAAGTTTTGCAACAGAGTTCTGGTTTAATTTGCCACACAGTATATGGGGCCTTGAATATGCTCTTTTTAAAGAGATGGATGTATGATGTAGTAGAAAGAGGCTAAAATATAAGCCCTTATATTAGAGGCCTGATATGAGGCCTGAGCTAAAGTAGTTGGCAAGCTTTCCCGATTTTATATCAGCAAAGTTAGGCTATGAGCAAACGTCAGATTTTGCCTGCTTGCAGGTTTACAGAATTTGGCAAGAACAGGGCTAATATTGCAAAAAACACACATTTCTAAGAAGTGCTAGGCACAAAGTACATATGCAAACTCATTTTAGAAGAGTGGTACCAGAGCATTTCAGTATTAAGTGGTACAAAAACATTCCCCAAAGATAACAGGGATACATTGACCCCTCCTAAAACTAAGGTCAGAATAACAGTGTAATGAATAAAAACGTATAAGACGATGGGTCGAAACTGCCTACATTAGGGAGTGTTAACTAACCATGTCAGAGGGGCAATACATAACTTGTTTATACTAATGGATAAAATAAAGTCTCCGAGGAAGTGTCTTTGGCCAGCCTAGGGGGCAGGGAAAAGTACTGCCACTAACTAAGCTGCATCCATTATCCTGGGCATACATGTCTTAGTATCCTCGTAGAGTCTGCCAGGTGCTATTACCGTGCTTCATCTACAAGAAACCTAGCTGTGTGTCTTCGTTCCTCAACCGATCTTGTGGTCATTGGGCGATTTGACCAAGGTCTGCAGAAAGCTGGGACAGCACATAGGAAAAACACATAGATACAGCTGAACATCTAAGAACACTGGTTACCCAAGAGGTCTTTTGTTCTTTCACACTCCATAGACCAGATCCCTGGTTCCCAACGTATCCCCTTTGCATTGCTGTGGTAGTACAAAAGGTCAATAAGACTGCCCTTACCGAGTACTTGAGAATTTCTCTTGTGTGTGGAAATTCCTTGGTGGAATAACTGGATCTGTATTAAAACCTCAGTTTTCAAGGCATGGGGATTGTAGGACAAGAAAATGTGTCTAGAGTGCTGTGTGCCTGCAAACCCTGGTTGGTGTTATGGTTCCATGGGGACTATTCTCAGCCAGCACAATCCTTTGGCTTACATCAAAGGGCCACAAGCACCAGGATCAAGGGTGGGATGTAAAGGTTGTTTAAACCCACTCTTGCCCTGGATGCAAGCAAGTAAACTTGTAAATCTGTTGCCACCAATATAAAAGTGCTGAGTTTTACTTAAATTATCTCTATTTCCCGCTGCCCTTTCCTCTCCCACTCCCTGTTTCCTGTACTCTGTTGGTGTCATTGTGGCTCAAATGGCAGTACTCTGGGACTAAAGATTGTAAGTTAAAGATCCACACCACAATGGTGGTATTTGCCCAGTGCAGACACTAATGTATTACTTATGTGAATGTTGTGCTATCCTTCAGCATCCTTTCCACGTGCGCTACTACAAAAAATAAAGTTAGAGTTTATGACAATCTGTGTCTGAAATAGGTTCTAAAGGCCAAGACTGTGTTGTGCATATATGGCCAGATGGATCCTACTTACAGTTACACTTTTGTACATCCTGAGTAACTCCAATGACTTCAGTGAAATTGCAGTACTCTGGAGTTACAAAGATACAATACAGCAGGATCTGTTGTTTTCTTCCAGGATAGCTCCTGTACCACACAGTGTGTATAGCAGCATAAGAACTGCTTTTGAATAGATTAGATGTGAAATTTGCTGTAATTAAATCCTGTGTCCTTTCCATTCCATTTCCCTCCCTTCCCTGATATACCTTAATGGACCCATCTAATTTAGTCTCTGGATCCTTAATATCATTACAGGAAATGATTGATGAAGCAGATCGAGATGGAGATGGAGAAGTGAATGAGCAGGAATTCCTGAGGATCATGAAGAAGACCAGTCTTTACTGATATGTTTGTTATGGATTTTCTTTTTATACAGTTGGAAATATATTTGGTAGGTGCATCATTTTTTCTCCAGCCTCTGTCATTTCTCAGGGACAAAGGAAAAGTTGGGTCATTGTGTGTCTGATCTTAACATTTCATTTGTAAAATGTTCCATCTGCTAAGCTGAAACTGTTTTCTCAGTGAAAACATTCACACATTTATTCTTGTAGGTTTTTCACACCCAATTTGTTTCAAATATACAATTCATATTTGCAGAGCCTTATCTGACTAATACAGAACCGAAAACAGATTGTGTATGTTTACAGAAATGTTAATACAAAAGAGAGGACTCGAAGCCAGAGATCTCTGATACAAACCGCCTCATAATTCATGGTGCATTTGAATCCAGAGTTTTGGTTTGGATCCAGTGATATTAAATGCTGCATTTGAAAGAGTGGCAGGGAGCAGCTTTTTTTTTTTTTTTTAAACTCTGTCCAAAGAACAATAAGCTTGTGTTTTATGGCAAAGAATGAACCCTTTTCTTTTTTTTTATACTGTTAAAAAACATGTAAGTGAGCAGATTTTGACAGCTTAATGTACTGCTATTGGAGAAGTTCTTCTTTGTGCAATCTGTCCTTAATAGGGGAGGACAGGGGAAGAAGAGAAGTTAAACTGTGTGCTGTGGGGAACATTCAATGGCTTCTAATTGTACAATTTTGTTTGAAATGAAATACTGTTGTTTGTTTGTTTTTATTTTTTAGTCATCATGGTTGTAGAAATAAACATACAAAAACATCAGTATAAATGGTACTGCTGCCTTCTTGGATTTGCAAACAATCTAAAGCAAATGTGCCAAAGTCTCTTATTAGACTGTGTGACAAAGCTCCAAGTTTGTACTTGTGGGTCCTGTGCTTCCTGGCAGATTTAGGGGCCTCAGAAACTCATCTAGGCCACAGAGTGACCTCCCTTTCACAGTATAATTGGCAAGAGTCACCGCCTAGTGAGTTACCTTCATCACAGGCCGCTATGGAAGGTGGAAAAACAGGGGGGAGCCCAGGCCCACCCTCTACTCCGGGCTCCAGCCCAGGGACCCTAATAGTATCAGGTAAGATGGATGACCTTTTATCCACAAAGCACAATTCAATTCCCTGGGCTACTTCCCCACAGCAGTCCCCGCTTCTTCAAACTCCACTTCACCCTTACCTCAGGGCCTCCTTCCTTCTGGATAATATGTTGTCCACCACTCAGTCTCACCAACAGCACAACCTCCTGGCACCCACAGCCCACCTGACTAACTGGGAGGTTTTTATCTGGATTCAGCCAGTCCCTGATTGGCTTCAGGTGTCCCAATTAGGCTAGCTGTTTCTACTCCTTTCTAGAAAGTTCTTAATTGGCCCCAGGTGTCTTGATTGGTCTGGAGTAGCCTTTGTTTGGCTATCCAGGGAACAAGGACCTGCACATCCTGAGGCTGATATACCTGCCTTCCAGCACTCTCCTATATCCTTCTGGTCTGACTCCATCACAACTGTTAATATTTAAATGGTCAATTTTAGGTGTGACGAAGTGGGGTATTTTCTTAGTGTTTTGCATGAATACCCTATGTGCTGCATGTTTAACGAGGTGATGGAAGAGGTTGGTAATTGTTGCAGAGGATCAGGCATGACCTCACCTAGTAGTCTGGACCCCACACAAAGACCTGGATACTGTGGAACTTGGGGCTTGGCTACACTGACATTTTATAGTGCTCTAACTTGCTGGCTCAGGGGGGTGAAAAAATCATCCCCCTGAGCCCTGAAAGTCTGAGCGTTTTAAAGTGCTAGTGTGGACAGGCTCTGAGCACTCTGCACTAAGCACTGGCACTCTCACATCAAAGCGCTGCCACGGGAGCGTTCCCGTGGGAGTGCTTTGAAATTTCAAGTGTAGCCATGCCCTTAGCAACCAGTGACCCAGAGGCCCACTCCATCCTAGTTCTGGCCTGTGGGAACAAAGGTGATCTGCTTGCCCAGGAATAAAGACAAAGAATGGAGGAGGGGCTTTCTGGAAGGTGATGTAGGGTAGGCATGAAGTCTTCCCCTGGGACACAGGGAATATAACAATTTAACTGCTTTGCAGAATGTAACCCTCAGGTAACAGAGATGCCAAGCTGGAAGGATCATGATTTAAACGCTGCAGCCTGGAGCCGAAAATACTTCCTTATGGGCAAATGTGTGGGAGCGGGTGCAAACGAAGCTCATCAGTGTGTCCTTTCAGTCTATTACATAAATGACTGGTACATGCCAAAGAATGGTGGGTGGACCGGGTACATACATAAAAGGGTTAAAGCAACAATTTAATTGATGGGTGAGAGTATACAGATGGAATTGTTGCTACAGAAGGAATCTATGGGCAGTAGGAACCACAGGGTTAAGTGTATGAAATCTGGAGCTGGGGGGGAATGTGTATGGGAATGCAACATGCTCAACTGGAGTAGGGGGGTAGCACTTGGGTAATAGTTGCAGTAGTACCCTGAAATAAGATGGCAACTAACTCCCCATGAGCCTTATGGAAATAATAAGAAAGGGAGGAACTCACTGGTAACCACTAACAAAATTTAAAAAATAAAATGATGTAAAATAAACAATAATTCAGTTAAGTAATTGTCCAAAGAAAATATTTAAAGGTGCCCCTCTCCCCAATGGCCATAAAGAAGCAGGCCTAAGGGCCTGTGCTGGGGTGAACAATTGGGTTTAATGTGGAATACAGAGTGTTCTGCTAGGAGTGCACACAATTCTGTGACATAACACTTGGGAGTACAAGTAAACCAGCATCTAGCACAATTACACAAATCTACATGGTGCCATTAGAACTTTGGTGTATTAATGGATCTATGGAACTCATTGCTGTGGACAATTGAACTAGGATATTACCTAATTCGACACCAAGTTGTCGAGTTGGTTTGGACAATACCCCGTTTCTCTGTAAATATTCAATGGACTCGTGATAAGGACAAGAGCACAGAAACACTGTAGCAGCAGCTGCAGGCCAAGCAACCCAACCACAGGTCTTGGAAGTCTGGGCCCTTCATGGAATGAATGCCTTCCAGCTAGTTACTGAACTGCCTGATTCTACTTGGACTGATGTAGCCTGTGCACTTTGGACAGGCCTAATGAACCCTCATTTGCTTCTTGGTCATATTACTAACGTTATAAGAGTGCTATTCAAACAAATTATATTATTAATCATATTAATGGGAATGCTTACAATTAAGAGCTGCCTTAGCCTCTTCCCAAAAGCCATACTTGTGCATTGTTGTTTACCCCTTTTATGACCTGTCGTCTCTCTCTCCCTGTAGCATGACTGGTGGACCAAGGTATCAGGCTAATTGGAGCCAGGGCCTCCAGCTGAAGTGCCCCATCATCCAGTATATGAGAAGGAGGGGCAACTGGGCCCATCTTTGAAGGGGGGGAGTGCTGGGGTATGTAAGGGTTAATTAGCATGCTATTAGGGAGGAAGGCAGGAGCAGGCAGTCTCTGCTTGACAGATAAAGTGCTATCCCTCTCCCTTCCCGGTCTCGTTAAGGATTGATAAGCATTGCAGCTGCATAAGGAATGTGGGGATCTAAAGAATACTCTTTATGTAAAGCTGTGATATTTTGCTGTCCCTTCCTTTCCCAGCCACATAAACAAGCCTGGGGTCATAAATGAGCTTCCTCCCTTCCCTGTGAACTGCTGATCAAGAGAATTCGTGGCTGCAATTATTACAAAGAAATGCATCTTTAAAGTTAAAACTAATATTGTAAATAGTAATCAGGGGCAGAAATAATTATATTCAGTATATAGCTAGTAATATTTATTGTATGGGCATTCATATTATTTGAGTTTTGAGGGTGTTGTAGTAAATGTAAGTATTTATATACTAATTTAAATAAAATAAGCATGCTGTAACTAATTCAGTCCTTAATTTGATGGAGGAGAACAAGTACCGCAATAAAGAAGTCTACTCAATTTGCCTCTCTGTCCCCCTGCTCATTCTATAACAACATACTTACCTGAAGTGTATTTCAGTGAAAAGAAAAAGTTAAAACTGAAGCTGAAAGACAAGAAAATCCCTGTTATCTTTGATTAACACTGTGATGAGGCAAAAATCAATACTGAATGTACTGTTTGCACCATTAGAACCTGATTACAGTGAGCATGTTAACCTTTTTTTTTTTTTTTTTTTTGAGTCTACAGACTCCAGATCTCTGTGGGATCTACAGACTTCAATGAGAAGCTGAGGAACTGGAATTAATTTGCAAATTGGACACTATCAATCAAAGGTTAAACAGAGACTATGAATGGCTTTCTCATTACACTAATTGAATGCATTTTTCTGTTAAGTTCCCTTTAAAGATTCTTATCACCTGGCAGATCCACTACAAAAGGTTTTTTTCCTCCTGCTGATAATGGCCCATCCAAATTATACAGCCTCTTAGAATTGGTATGGTAATGTACAACTTTTTTTTTTCCTTTCGCTGTATATAAATGCATCTTACTTCTGTTCCATTCTATGCATCCCATGAAGTAGGCTATATAGCCCATGAAAGCTTATGCTGAAATAAACTGGTTCGTCTCTAAGATGCCACAAGTCTTCCTCATCTTATTTATGGATACAGACTATCACGGCTGCTAATCTTAAACCTGTTTCTACACGTTTTTCAGATTCTATGCATATGTGTCAAACAGGTTAACTTAACTGATGAATAATTTAGAAAGCCTTTTCAGCTGGTTGATATATTTGGAAGATGCTTCAGAAACATGTTCTATAACTCTGGTAGTACGAAAGCGAGGTACCTCTGTTTCATGAACCAGAAACTACAAGAGGAGTCTCCAGATGCCAAAGCATCCATGCCTTCTAGCCCAGGTAGAACACACTGGAACATTTGGTTCCATGCTGTCCAGTATCACTCTAAGAATTTTCAGTTCTACAAAGAGTTCTTTAATGAAGAGTGCAATAGCAGCCTCTGAAATTTCTGTGCAATGTGTTCAGAAAATGCTGAATGACCCAACCAATTATGCATTGTTGAAAGTACAGATCACTTCTCTAGCACAGGAAATGTGAACAAATTCTCAGTTTAAATCCAGCATTTGAGAGCAGAAAGCCTTGCACAGTTAAAGCATTTGACTTTCTGGAAGAACTTCAGATATATTTCAGTTCATATCTAGAGCTCCCTTGAGAAAGCACCTCAGAGTTCTTCAAATTTAGGAAGTGACAAAGAGTCCTGTGGCACCTTAAAGACTAACTGAAATTTTTTCAGAGCATGAGCTTTCGTGGGCTAATACCCACTTCGTCGGATGTCACTTCTGCAATTCCAGACTAACACGGCTACCCCTCTGATTTT